>JAUESH010000044.1:3888257-3901194 GCA_032275165.1 Synergus magnus | reverse complement strand
CTTTTTATATTATGTTAAAATTTCTATTTCTATGTATACGTTGACTTTCAAAAATTACAAAAAGACATCTATAAATTCGGCGGAGAAAAAATTTTACCGGGAAAAAAGCGGGAGAAACTGGGAAAAAAGCGGGAGAAACCGGGAAACCCCGGGAATTTCAAATTGCCTGATCACTAGACACCCTGTTTGCTCATATGATAAGTAACACATGTCCTTAAAAATAAAGAAAGGATATTATGGATTCACAGAGTGTCCAGTGAAGACATGTGATAAAATTCCCGTACATTTCCCGCATCAATAAAATTCCCGTATAATTCCCGCTTTTCCCACACGCTGGACACCCTGATTCATAGAATTCTGTGCCACTAGTTTATCACTGACAAAAATAAATAATCTAATTATTCTTTTTCATGAGCAAAGAAATTGCAAGCTGGATAAATTAGTGACAAAAGTTCCTACTTCCAACATCGAATTCGTGTAATTATATAAATGAATCACGCAGTTGAGATTATTGACCCGATTCTAGTAAAACGACCAAACGTTCTGTTATGACTTACAGTTTCTGGACATGGCGAGAAAGTGTAGACTGACTTCTCCTCCAGCCAAATCATTCAATCACCCCAGAATCGCGGATGTTTATGCCAAAATTCAATGTACTGTTGATGATTCCTTCTCCGTTGTTAGACGTCTGCCAGATTCGCATATTACAATCAAGTCCACACGTGATGTTTTCTGCAAAATAAAATGTAAAATATATATAGTTGGGAGAATAATTGCAACGTTAGTCATATGTTGAAGATGAACAATGAACGGAAACTAGATTTTGAGTTAATTATAAGAATTTATGTTGGGGAATATATAATATATAAGGGGCAAAAATTATTCCGTTGCAAAAACAAGTTCTTCTGTTTATAATTTTACTTATAAACAAAGAAATTTCAAAACGTGTTTTCAAGATATTTTCTGTTGGTAAGAGTCATCTGAAGAAAATAAATTACTGACATAGCACTCTTTTAATTTGAATCAGTGAAAATCCACTGAAAATCAAAAATCAACGACGATTTATGAAAAATCTAGTAGTTTTTCACTGATTTCAAAGTAGAAAAGTTGTCTTCTACTTGAAGACGTTTACAAATTTAAATTTTCAACGAAAAAAAGCTGATTTCGAAAATAACCCATTTTCGCGAGAAAGACTTTGCTGTTACCACCTCAAATTGTAACTGACACTTTCAGAACTTGCCACGAACAATTCGTTCCGGTAAAGTAGTGGGGGCGTAAGTTTATTTATAAGTTATTTACACGTGGCAAGGACTGCTATACTTTTATAACGTTTGAGAATGCAGACTTTGGTATCAATCAAAGCAGAACCGTGACAATAAAGAAATTACTTTATCAAATTCCCTTTTGGCATAAGATTTTCGATAATTTGTAAGATCTAATGATGCATGTTGTGCATGAATAAAGAGATAATATATTATGCATTCAATGGAGCCTTAGAAAACATTTTGATGCAGCACAATAAATTATAATTTCGGAAAGTGTACTCCTAAGAGAAAGAGTCATTGGAGTTTTGAGACAATTAGGTGAAGTTCACGTGTAAATTGGTGCAAAGTGACATCTGATTGCTAACTCGCTTGAATAACCCGAACCAGCAGGTGTCTCGTGCTTGAACGTCTGCATTTATGTGGGCGATAGACAGTAGAGCCTTTGTATATATATTTCTAAAATATATGGCGAGAAGAATTTTAGAAAACTGATAGCAGGGATCACAGTGGTTCAGCAGTTCAATTATAGGGAAAATAGGGGATTTTTTCATCGAAAAAAGGGGATTTTTTTCTTTTAAAAATACCAGCGTAATGAAAAAAAGTTAAATGTAACACTCTTATAAGGCCACGGCAAGTTTCGCCACCAATCATAATTGGGTTTTACTAGACAGGGTGTCTACTAAATTTTGCCAAACAAATTCCCGATTCCCGCTTATAAATATAAGGTCCCTCTTACGATTGAAGCATAATTTGCTTTAAACAACAGGAAAATGATAATTTTCATCATATTTTTCTCATATTATTGTATCTGGAATAGACTACGTTAAAAATTTGCATTTTTCTATTGTTTTAAACAAATTAAAGAGGGGTGTCAACAATAGGCGAAGGTGCCAATAATTGGTGCTCTTACCCTAGCGCAGTTGAGTTGCATAGAAAGCGTAAAAATAATTTAATATAAGAAGGTTTTTTAATATTTTTAACAGAATTTTGAAAGACACCAAAAATACACATTTCTTATGGTTTAAAGAATCCTATAGTATTTTGAAATGTATTTTTACCTATCATTTACCTGAAAAAGATGCGAGCATAAGAAACGTGTATTTTTGTTGGTGTTTTTCGAAATTTAAGATTTTTTTCTGTCACCTGGTATAAATATTTTTAATTTATTCATTATGGAGAATATTCTTTTTGTATTGTAGAAGAAGTCCTGTGTATATAATTCCAGGAAAAAAATGTTTAGGGGCCATTTCAGACCACTAATTGCAATGAAATTACAAATGTTCGTATTCTAAGACTGACACTATCTTCAAAAAAATCTTGTTTTGTTTTGTAAGTTTCAGGGCTTATTCCTCAATAAATAAAAAAGACTTTCTAGGGGTGAAAGAATTTTTTTGCCTTAACTTTGAATTTTTTAAAAATTGATAGCTGAGAAAATTCATTTTCAGACCTAAAACGGCCTAGCGGAACCTCTAAACAATTTTTTTAAATAAAAGAAAATTTACGGCAGTATTTTTTCACCAAACCGAACAAATTTTGGAGGGTATATAGCATTTGCAAAATTCAAAAACTCACTTTTTTGGACACCCTAGTGTATAATCTCATTCAGTATCATTTACTGAAATTAATTGATAAGAAATGCATTTCCCGCTTCAAAAATAAAATCAAGGACAATTCCCGGATTTCCTTAAATTCCCAAAGTAGACACCCTGCTAGCCTACCCCATTACGGCACAGAAAGTCCTCCAGAAAATATCAATTATCGCAGCTTAAAAAAAATGGGGTAAAAAGGGCAAAAAGTGGACAAATTCCTCAAATATAGGGATTATAGGAGATTTTGAGAAAAATAGGGGGAAAAGGGGGAATGACTGTGATTCCTGTAATAGTGACGGGATTAAAACTTGTAAACTCCAAAAGTTTGAAAAATATTTCAATTTTAGTATTTGTGATTTTTTAAGTATTGTATTTGTAAAGTGCACATTTATTCTTTGATTCAATTGTGTAACTCGTGTGTTGTCTGTCAGTCAAAATTCAACTTCAAATCCAATTTACAAATAAAAGCCGATTGGCGTTTAAAGATCTTTCAAACTCTTCGGAGACTGTAGACTTTGGCAGTCCATCAAAATCGCCTGGCGGTGGCAATAGATGGTTGATATAGCTTCAGCCATCGACTCTGAAACTAATAGTTCCATAAATCACCTTTATGAAAGGTGTACTACTCTTCGAAATGTTTTAAGTCACTGAACCAAATATCGCATTTGCTTCGTCGGCCAAAAAATAAATAATTTTCATACTTTCGGCTGTAAATCAAAATTAAAGACTTGTGCAGACAAAACGTTTCTCAATAAGACTTGCTTGTGTTAAACGGTTCTCTTAATTGCGAAATCTCGAAGACGTATTGAAAACTGGCAATTTCAGGAGCAATACTAACTTACATTTTATAGAATTTCAACATTATTTCGCAAAATGTCTCTTCAAGTTGAGTGTTGAGTATTACCTACTAAAATTTATGAATTTACACCTGGGTTAAATGAGTTTTGAGTATTCGCGTGTCACGCGCTTTTGTTTTGCTCGTTTCATTTGAGGGAGTAAGTTTCATTGTCCACAGTTCTCATTGCCAACAATTCGTCGGTCTCGCCATGCTTAGTCGAACTCAAATCATATTCCCTCGACATTGTCAAGATACAAAGGGTGGATGCCTCGTAAATTTCCACCAGTGTGATCATAAATCGAATGCCTTTATTGTCTCCTAACATTGCAGTTATGAATTATATTGACAATTAAATTATACTAATGCTCATAACATCTTGTGCATATTCAATATTCACAAATCATAGAATGGAAATTTACATTTTCCATAAGCTGTCACCTCTCCTTGTAAATTATCATTTAAATATCTCTTCAAATCTCTATTCTTGATTTGTCATTATTCCTTACTGTTATTATGAAATTTTTAGGATTCAAAGAACAAATTAAAATGTGGTTACCGGAGCTGGGCAGGACCGTTAATCTATCCATTAATCCGTTAGTCCGTTAATTAACTGAGTTAACAATTTTTGAAATAAACCACTTGCTGCACTGCGCATTTCACCAATATTTTCCACCAATTGGCATGCTGTCAAATGAAAATTTCGACATGCTTCTGTCCATGAAGGGCAATTTGCACCATATGAACAATTGTCAAGAATAGCGAACATAGTCAATTTGTACCTTGCTGTTTTTATAAAAATTGGATATTGCGTACAATTCAATATTGTTCAATTTATTCTCACCTTTTCCATTCGTTTTCAACAAATTTATTTCATAATATTTTTCGCAACTTCTTTGTAAATCTCAAAAATTATACACTCTAGTGTTCCCATGTTCTTCAAAAAGAAACAAAAAAAGATATTTTATAATCTTGATACATTTTTGGATGGATTCGGGGGAGGGGAAATTTTTTTACTTCGTATAAAAAGTTAACTTAAAGAATTAACGGATTAACGTTAACTTCCGTTAAATTTTCGACAGATTAGCGGATTAACGATTAACTGAGTTAACTTTCCAATTAACTGTGCCCAGCTTTGGTGGCTGCAAAGATGAAAATAAGATGAAGATTGGTGATGATTCGTCGAATTGAAACAATGTTTTGAGAGAATCGTGTCACAAAAACGGGGCGTGAATTTATGAGAAATTTCTGCACGGTCTAGTTGGCCCTTTGACCAGTTTATAACATGCTTCGCTTCAATCGTTTAGGATTCTGGCTCATGCTTCTATATTTTCAAGTGACATCATGGATGCAAAAATTAATCTAAAGGAAATCATGTGCAAATTGTACCAAGAATGGTTTCTTTCGTTGAAAAAAAATATTTATGAATGGATGAATTGTGGATGAAAAGGTGATTGTTAATAGACTCTTTGCACAGCATGTGTAAAAAGATTACAGGAATCATGTATGAAGCGAATATTCTAAACCATTGCTCACTACTCAACCGCATCTCTATCCTCGCATCTAGAGGAAGGAATTCTTGCACCTTAATCGATCCGAAGATAACTGAACGCCATCTGAGCATCTTCCACGAGTATTCAACTTCTAAGGTTTTTACTGAAACTAAATCATATACGCAAACTCGTCTTAACTTGCCTACACCGGAGTTTGTATTCGGTTCTAAAGCTGTATTGGAGGAGTAAGAAGGGTAGCTATTTCTGGTCGTGGGGAGTGAGACTCGCCACGCAAACGGCTCTTAGCCACTTCGTACATCTAGTAGTCTGGCGTTCGCCGCGTATCGCAATACACTTTTCGGGGGCCACATTCGAGACCGTGAGAGAATGCATCGCCGAAGAATGAACCTTCTGAACGCGTAGCAGCCGCGACTGCAAAATAAATTACAAGCAATACAACAAAGATAAATAAGTAAGACGCGAATGGTGTGCTAGCGTAGGCGAAAGGGACTACTCCGACCAATTGGCAAAAAATTGGATAAAATGCAACAGTCTTCTGTAATTTGTAAAACATAACTGAAATTCTGCATCGGAAGAAGGAAATCGCAGGGGCGAAACGACGGGTCCATAAATCTGATCTCATTCATTTTGAACAATAAACATTTCCCTTTTTGTTATTACTTTAAATCAACTTAGAAACCTGGAACATAGAAACCTGAAATCGTGGAACTACGAATTTATGCAACTTCTCAGATTGAAGATTCACATGATATTGACACCACGTGGATAATAATTTTCGAATGACTCTGAAGATTTAAGAGTTTCCATTAAAGTGTCGGGATGAGACATCGTAATTTTGGCCCCCGAGACCGATCACAATAATTCCTTGAAGTCAGCCAAACAAGCGACAATTCCTGGCACAGAGAACCGGCACATATTTCTTCTCAATCTTTACCGACGGGAATTCTCATAAAGCATCATCTTACAATAATTCTTCACAGCATCACAACAACCGGGAGTCCCGATGAATCGAGAGAATTGAATGCAGTAGGGTGCCATTTGACATTTTTTTCGCGCGAAAAATTTGCGAATTGGCTGGCTACCAGATGAACGTGTGCACTCCAATGGAATCCCGTAGGCATCTTGAAAGCAAAAATAACTATACTCCTCCAAGTGAAAGAAATGCAACCACCCTTCTCCTCGAGTCATGAACGAAAAAGAACTCTCCAACAGAAGCAAGCTCTCCCAACCACAAAAGTGATAACTAAAGCTATGCAGTGAAAGTTACTAATAACAAGTCTTACTAAAATGTATACGATCTGTGATCTCGTGTTTTAAAAGTATTGAAAAATGACGTTCCAAAATTAAGGATTCTTTTTCGGTTAAAGCAGGTCTTTTTGATTATGATTAAGGTCTTCCAAGTGAGAAAATAATGTATAAGATGTTGAAATGATAATTGACGCTTAAATATTTAAGTCAAGAAGCGTTAGGGAGAGTAAGATGTCTTATTGTAGGATCACGGGGAGGAGTAGGGGCCTCCCCAAACCTAACTACTTCCCGCTTCTGCCTCCCATTAGTCCTGCAGATGCCAAACGTTTTTGTCGTATTACCGGCAAATCCTATGGGTTACCGACTCATCATTACATTCCTGTTCTCTTGGGCGCTCACGCACATGATAAAACAAAATGTAAAATCACCACCTCCTCTGGCTTAGGTCCGCACCACTACACAGCTGGCTTGATCCTCGGTGAGAAGAAGAAACATGTGGTACTCAAAGATTATCGATACGTCTTCCCAGTGCTGGAAGGTGAAGGCGAGCAGCAAAAGGCATTGAGAGAATTACTCAATTCAAAACAAACATCTCCCGAAGAGGAAAAGTGTAATTTCGTCTACACTGTTGGGGAGAGAAGATGCAGTCTTGTTTTTCCTGCACGTCTGGAAGCTGCGGTTAGAGATGGTGACGTCAGGGATGTTATGCTTTCTAGGGATTGCGATACAGTATTGCTGAGACTGAAACAGGGGAAAAATGTGTCTGTGGATTTCAAAGATCTGCAGGACTTTGAAGATTTGTATGATGGATTTGGTCCTCGAGAAGATGTTGTTAAAGAAAGACAGAGGTTGGAAGCAGAGGCGAAAAAGAAGAAGAGGAAACGACAAGCTGGTCTGAATTATGCAAAAAAGATATTTGAGGATAAGGAGAAAGCTGCTGAGGAAGAGGAACTGAAGGCAGCGGAGGAAATGAAGATGGCGAAGCAGCTGAAGTTGAGGAGTATCAAGGAAGAGAGTAGTGAGAAATTAGTGGACTGGAAACATGTGGATATTGGTCATGCGAGGTCTAGAGGAAGTTTGGTGATGTCTTCTGGCGAGTGGAGGGATTTAATAAAACCCTTGGATCAGTCATGTGATTGGAGTAATTTCGGGAAGGATGGAGTAGTGGCGGAAGGTCTTCCAGTGGTGGATAAGATGCCCGAACCTGTGAAGGTTAAACCCGATTTAGTAGATTTGACGCAAACTCCATTGGGTTCAATGAGCACACCAATTGCAGAGAAAACTGGTGGATTTGAGGCTATTTCGGTTGTTCAGCCTTTTGCACCTTTAACAGTCGAACCAGATCCTGAGGTGCAGATAGCACTGCAGAACATTTCATCACAAGATCTTGAAGCTACTGAGAACGTTAACGCTAAGTTTGTAGAAGCTGGTGAAGAAGCTCTAGACTCTTTACCTAAGGTGGAAGAAATTCCAAATTTGGTGCAGAACTTTAAAAAAGGGGAAAAGGCAGAGGTGCATAAAGTGAGAGGTTTGAGATTGGACATCAATTCAGCAAAGAGGTTCATCGCTGGACAGACGATCCAAACCCCAACTGGTCCAATTTTCGTTCCAGGACAGACTTTGCAAACTCCGAAGGGTAATACTTTTGTGCCTGGCTTTACAGTCCAGACTCCAGATGGTCCAATGCTGATTCCTGGTCAGATATTGAATATTCCTGAAGAAGGTGGAAAGAATACACCAGTTTTCGTAGCTGGACAGACCTTAGCTACCGAAGATGGAGAAGCGTTCATTCAAGGGCAAACGATTCATGCTAGCGATGGAGCCAAGTTTGTGCCAGGTCAAACTGTTTTGACCAAGGAAGGTCCCAAGTTCGTGGCTGGTCAAGTCACAAGTAATGGTAACTTTGTACCTGGACAATCTCTCCTGACACCGGAAGGTGCTAGGTTCATGCCAGGTCAAACTGTCACTGATCAACATGGAGACCAATTATTCGTTCCTGGACAAAGTGTGCAGATCCAGGATTCCTGGGAGTTTGTTCCTGGACAATGTCTGAAGACACCGACTGGAGAACCGCAATTTGTCCCTGGCCAAACCATGCTGACAACGGAGGGGGCTCGATTTGTACCAGGTCAAAATGTCATCAAGGAATCAGGAGACGTTTGTTTTGTCCCTGGAATCACAGTGGAATCAGAGCAAGGATTGAAATTCGTACCCGGCACGACAATGAACACACCTCAAGGTATGAAGTTCGTCGAAGGACAGATGGTTAAGACACCTGATGGAGAAAAGTTCGTCCCTGGATTGACGACAATTAGCAAGGATGGATTCCAGTTTGCAGCAGCCAGGAACATCAAAGAAGTCGTGTACTTGGAAGCTACTCCAGTGGGAATAGCAATTGATCCCAAAACTGCAAGTGCCATATCCCGTTTCCAACAACAAGAGATTTTTGGTCACATGGTTCAGACCGATAAAGGAGTAGAGTTCATCCCTGAAAGTGTCAAGAAGTTTCCAGAAGGGAAGAGGATAGTTCCAGGTCAGCTGGTTCGAGGTGGCAAAGATGGGCCTCGATTTGTTCCTGGTGTGATGACCGAGGACGGATTCCTCCCGGGTCAGATAGTGATGACCGAAAAGGGCGAGCAGTTCGTTCCTGGACAAGTAGTTGATACGAGCAGCGGACCTAAATTCGTTCCTGGTCAGATGGTAGAGACAAGAACCGGAACAAAGTTCGTTCCGGGCCAAACAATAGAAACAGCAGACGGGCCAAGATTTGTTCCGGGCCAAATAGTCGAGACCAAGGCTGGACCGACATTTATTCCCGGCCAGGTTATTGCCACAGAAGATGAAGGTTCTAGATTCGTCCCCGGTCAGGTGGTTGATACCCCAGACGGTCCAAGATTTGTGCCAGGTCGTGTGGTCGAATCCAACGAATTGGGAGTGATTTTTGTACCTGGACAAATTGTCCAGACGGAGGAAGGTCCCAGATTTGTTGCTCCAGATTTGACTGACACACCAGAAGGAGAACTGGAATTCTCGGTTCAGGGTTTCGAGGTAACCCCAGAGGAACTTCGTTTGCTGAGACCTCAACATTTACACTTTAATGCATCTTCCCAACATCATGGAGAGTCAAGTATTGATTCGAAAATGTTGCAAGAGTTGTCTAAGGCTGGCATGTCTGTGGGAAGAAATATCCCAACGGATCTACCAAACGTGGATGTGGATGTAGATCCGAAAGCTGTTACTCTTGAACAAGCTCTCGTCATAGCTGAGAAATTAGGACTCAGAGGTAGCTCGGCTGTGAAAATGGCACAGGTTGTGTCGACTGTTGCACAACTGGCTAAGAATATTGTTCAGCAGCAAAATCAGAAAAGTCAGCAAAGTCAACAAAAGCAACACAATAACAGACAGCAGAATGGAGTAGAAAAACTAACAAATGGAGGTTCATCAATTCAAATGAACGGAACTTCTGGAGAAGATAACAACGGCGAAGACGAGTGGCTGCACAAGGCTGTTAAAGCAGCAATTGCAGCAGCAGTAGTAACACTCACAAACGAAAAAACAACCAACAAAGTAGAAAACGGTCAAGACGTTGTTTTATCTTCAATTAGCGAGGCTTTTAACGTTCTCCTAAGAAAAAACTCTGTTAACTTGGATCAATCAGTCAACGAGGTACTTCGAATTTTGTTAATTCCCCGAAACAGAAGTTACTTGTGTCGCGGAGTTATAACCGATTTAGCAGAAGCCAACTACAACAAAGTGGACATCCTAAAATCTACCTTGATCAACTCATCGATGAAGGATGAAATGGTCCTTGATAAACTCTCCCAAGTTCTAGAAGAAGAGCATGGTAGTGATTTGGTTGGTTCTGCCTTTAGAACGGTATCAAAAGGAGATCCAGAATTGATTTCTCGGGTCCTGGAGAATGTTTCTAGGGATGTAGCTGGAGTGGAAACAGAAAAAGAAGCAGCAGAGACGGTTCATAAAGCTATAGTGCAAGCTGTTCGAGAATCAAGTGAAATCCGAGTTAAGGAATTGTTGAATGACGAGGGAACAAAAGTGAGAGGTATGCTTCTTCAAGCTGTAGGTTTAGCCAGAGCTTTAGGTATGACATCAACGGCCAACAGCCTTCTGGCAGTCCTCAGTGATGAAAAGTCTACTAGAGTTTTGGCTGGTGATAAAGTCACCCTTGACATTTTGAAAAGACTAACGGTGATGAGAAAATTAGCAGAAGAAAGGCCTCAATTTGTGTCTGCTCTTGGGGACCTTTGCAGTGATCCAGAATTGGCACGTTCAGACCCTGTGTTGAGAACTTTGGTACGAGAGAGCGCGGCCCTGATGATAGTTCCTGAGGAAGGACCTCTTCAGTCATCTATAGATGTCCCCACTTCGCTATTGCATGCTGAGAATAGCCTTGCTATTGAGGAATTTTTGATGAGAAGAAGTCACCGAGCTTCATCGATTTTCATGATTCTTAAACAAGGATTTCAGTGTGTTGTACCCAGGGAAGCTGCAAGAAGTGTACTAACTGGAGAAGTTGCATATACAGTCTTAGATGAAGATGGTATTCATCATTTTGAACCTCTCAATGTCTTTTCGGCACTAAGGATGAACAAGCCAGCTGCTCATCGTTTTTCAATGTACTGCTGTCCTGTTGCCAGGGAAGAGGATATCGATAATGAGATGATGTCTACGTTCAATGGAACAATTCCTATAACGACTACGAGCAGCTTTGACGAATCGACACTAGAGAATTTGGAGAGGCTAGAAAGCATCGGCGTCACTTTATCCAAGTCTGATAAATCCGTTGGATGCGTTGACAGCAGAGAAAACACACCCAGCTTCCGGAGACTTTGTAGTCTTTATCGCGAAAACAGTAGCGAAAGGGTAATTTTTTAAAAGTTATTTTAAAAAATTGAATATCGATTATGGGTTGGGTTACTATCAATAGGTATATTAAAATATTAAATTGAAAACTATAAACTCAACTCTGTTACTTGCATCTTGTTTTTACACCTTGAACGAAGCATCCTTGAGGTCTTCCATTAACAACAGTCACTTCACAAGTGAAATGTTAACGAAATGACAAAAATACAAAAATACGTAAATACTGTTTTGTTCTGCTTTCAGAGATCGGAAAATTACGTGGTCGTGAAGGAGTTCGCCGAGGGCAGCTTTTCTGTCGACGTCGGCGATATCGTCGAGGCCGTCGAGCATGGGGATTCAAAGTAAGCACCGTTTCCTTTGAGTTCTCGCAGCAAAAAAAAATGATTGACGCATTAAAAAGAAAAAACGAGGCAATGCAAATATCGAAGTTCGCTGGCACATTCGGTTGAGTGTGTGTGTGTATACACTGTATATACACATATCTGCGCACGTGTGTGTTGCATTGCTATTTTGGTACCATCTTAAATCTGGCTTTCTAAAAATATCTAACCATAGAGAATAACGCATCTAACAATAACAGTCCGCCACACGGATCCCGCGATTCGCTATGAACTTTCGACAGCTGATGAAAAACAATGTGAAAACAACAATAGAAACATTGCAATCACACTGGAGCAGACCGAGGCGCTTCCGAGGTACACTGCCAATTTCCGCCGATGTCATTTTGCACAACGCTCGTCCTCATCTTTGAGGAAATATTTGTTTTCAAACGATTTTCATAGGTTTATCATTTATTTAGGTGTTTAGCAATTCATTTAGTTGTTTAAAATCAAATGAAAGTGTAGATTTTGTTCAGAATTCATGCAGAATTTAGTTAGTATTCTAGGCATAGAATAGTGAGCTTAATCCACTAATGAAAGATGGTGTTGTAATACTTACAATAGTCAATAATAAAATATATTATAAATTGTGCAATACGATCAACTTGTACAGTAAAATAAATGCAGAAATTTTCAGAAGCTATTTCTCAGTTTTCCTGGGGGGTACATAACTTCCAATTTAGGTTTATAAGGATTGCATAACAATTTTTCACAGTATGACTTTTACTGTTTGACATAAGAAATAAGAACTTGAAGAATTTAAATTTCGACAAACAAGCTAAACATTTCTTTGATCCTATTTTCGAATCATCAATAAGCTTTTTTGAGAGTTTGTAGCAAATTCGCTAAACGCAAAAAATCTGCAAACTCTTCAGCTGGTGCATCATAATATTGGAAATGGACGATGCGCTGATCGTAAAAGTAAAGGAAAGATAAATGATGAAGCTTTAAAAAAGTGTTAACGACATAAGCATGTAAAATGATTTCTTGACAGTCAGCTGAGGCGCACAGCAGGAAGGATCATTGCCCTGTTCAAGTTTCATGTGCTTATTTTTACAGTAGTATTTTTACGCGATGCTAGTCTATATGAACAGTAATAACTGTACCGCAGTCAACGCTAAAATAATGATTTACGCAGCAAGCTGGGAATTTCTACTCTCTAAAATTGAATCAGTGGAAGTTCACTGATTCTCAGTGACTCTTTTCTCACGATTTTAATCAGTGA
>JAUESH010000044.1:3825827-3841881 GCA_032275165.1 Synergus magnus | reverse complement strand
CTTAACGAATTTTAATAAAGGATTTCGAAGGTTTTCGTGAAATTTTTTTGCGCCATTAGTTTGTTTTTCTTCTTTCAGCTTCATCTCATTCAAAAGCCAATTAAGTTTGCAACAACAATGTATGCGAGATTTTCGAGACATTTCCTTACACCACTTTTTTAAGATAGGATTTTATTTCCTTCAGGTTCGTTGTGCTCCAGAGTTCAAGATCGGCTTAGAAGATACAATAGCCAAGGAAAATGCGGTAAACCTAGAATTCGCAGTGAAAGTTGATAGCATCGAGGAGCCAACAGTTCAGTGGCTCTTCAAGAACACAACAATAACTGAAGAGAAGAAAGAATTCGAGTTGCATGAAGATGGCGATGTCTACAAACTCGTGCTCAAGCAAGTGAAACCTGAACTCTCTGGAAAATATACTTGCAAGATTAAGAATCAGTATGGGGAGAACAAATCCGAAGCTAAGCTGACAGTTTACACTAGGCCTAAGATTAACAAGAAACTCGTTGATCAAAAGGTTAATGAGGGAGACACTCTGACTCTCAAAGTTGAAATTTCGGGAACACCAGAACCGGAGATCAAATGGTTCAAAGATGGAAAGGAAGTCGATGCTTCAGCTGATGCCAGAATCAAAATCTCGAGAGATACCAAACGAAGGGAAAGTTATGATTTAACTGTGACAATTGTCAAAGGTTCTGATGGTGGTGTTTATGAAGTGAGAGCTGAGAATGAACTGGGACAGGTCAACTGCAAGAGCAAGGTCATCATTTTAAGTAAGTTCTATTCTAAATCTTCAATTTTAATTAGATTTATAATTTCGATTACTAGTTTTCATCTGACAGAAAGAAGGAACTTAGTTTGATCTTCACAGTAGGTAAAAAAAATCCTTCCTTTGAATTTTGAAGATTTTAATAGAGTTTGCACCATTGTTAAAACTGTTCCTTATATTTCCCCTTGAAAGTGACTTACACTGTCCCTTGTTCTGTAAATTACTGTCCCTGACGTTTTAGATTTTAGAATTGTTCAAAGAAATGTTGAAAGACAAGTTGTACTTGTTTAGCCAAAACGGAAGAAATCGTCGATAAGACGAAAGAAACAGCTGAAGAGGTTGAAGTAAAAGAAGAAAAAGCTAAGGAAGAAGATGTATCAGCAGAAAAACAAGAGGCTGAGGAATCAGGGCCCGAAGGTAATACACACATCCACAAGTATAGATTAGGTGGTGCCCATAAAGAAATTGATATTATCGCAAAAATTAACTTCTCAGAGAAAATAATTTGGGCAAAAAGTTTCTTTTTGGCCACCGAATACCTTTCAATAAAAATTCTGCTTCTAAATGAATTAGCTATTTGTTAGTCTCTAAAATTTTCGTAACTAAATTGTTAGTAACAGAAAGACCTGGAACACTAAGAAACTAAGTATCTCAAATTTTTAACATTCGTAAAGCGTTGCACAAACTTGTAGACTCGCAACAATCCCTGCCAATTCAACTAAACTTGTTAGAAGATTAGAAGGGCTTAAATCCCAAAGTGTAAATAGTAAAAGCAATCCAGGACCCTTGATGGTGAGAAAAAATTGCTTGAATAAACTTAGACCCTCCTCAGATCCTAGCTAAGCTTTTAGAGGTAGTTGTAGCCATATCTGATAAATCCAGGTCGAGTGAAGTTGGAAAAACAGAAGGTCGAGGTAATTCGAGGAGCAGGTGACAAGATTACTATCTCCGTAGCCTCCACAACAACTCACGAGGCTATTCTCACAGGTAAAATCATGCAATCAAAAACAATCTACAGCTAATCAGCACTCAAGCAACCGCATTTTATATTCAAGTTTAAACATTCTTTTGAGATTCTTTCTTGATTTATTATTTACGTGAGTTATGCGCATTGAGCAGTATGATTTTATTTTGCCTTTGATGATGAATCTTATGATTCTTCGGAAAAGATTGAAATTTGATATCGGTTGCTAAGAACCAGGATTTGGAAATAATATTGTAGACGAATTTTAAAGCTACAGAAGCTTCAAATTCTGGGAGAGAAACTGATTAATCACGACACTCACACCGCTTTGTACACTTATGCTTTCGCAGTTATCTTTCAAGCATAATCATCATCTAAACTGGACAATCACTGGCTGCAAATTAATTTGCTTAAGGATTTACATTGATTTATTTTCTTAGAGCAAGATAGTACAATTTTTCAGACAAATACTGTGCCACACCAAAGTCTTGCTCTATTCGCATTGACAGTCGCTCTAACTTTTAAAGAATGTGCTTGTAGTCAAAAGCTTCAGTACCTAAGACGTAGAACAGAGTAGTTATCAAGGCAGACCCTTCACAGGTCCTGACGAGAAACACACAATCCACAAGATGACCTCAACCAAAGTCGAGTGCCAAGAGATGTACTCCGAGGGACCTCACGTTGAAGAAATTGCCTCTTATAGTTACACAATCCATCAGGAAGATGGGTCTAAACCTCAAAATGGTGTTCTCATCGAAGAATATTCTGAAGGCGAAGACAACAGATCAAAACTCCGGGTCAATCGAGGAGTGTCGATTGTTTCTGTATCGGATGATGAATCAACCATGAAGGCGATTTCCAGAGACGTGAGTACAGACGACATCCACGCTGAACTATATGAAGATCATAAATCCTCGAATGGATCCTGCGATGAAGTCTACAACCTGCAAGGGAAGCTTTCAGAAGAAAAAGCTTACGATGATCACAGAGCTCAGAGAGGAATGCGTTTTTCTGAAACAATTATTGAAGAACGATCAATCGATGAGTCTTTGTCTGAAATTCCTGAAACAAAAAATATTCGAGAAGAAGTCAGGGCACAACAAGCTGTGGTTGAAGAGAGCAGACTCTCACGTCGATCTTCTGTTAAAGTTGAGCAGGAAGATCGACGAGGGTCCATGAAAATTGAAGAGATGCAGACTCCTCAAACTCCAACTTTGAAAAAAGGATTTTTCTCAAAGGAGAGAAGTGTTTCTATTGAAAGCTCACTTTCGAGACAAAACTCTATCAAAACAGAAATAATTGAGACTCCACAGCCTCAGACTCCAGTTATTGAAGAGAGTGTCATCTCTAAGGAGAAGTCTGTCAAAGTGAAGACACAATACAGTCGAGAAAATTCTTCAAAAATTGAGGATATTGATGCTCAAGAACCACAGACTCCAGTTGTGGAAGAAGGGAAGTATTCAAGACAGAGTTCTGTTAAAGTGGAGAACAAACTATCAAGGCAGAATTCATCAAAAACTAGTGTCACTGAACAAACTGAGCCTCAGACTCCTGTTCTTGAAGAGAGCAAACTTTCTCGTCAATCTTCCCGACTCGAAAGATTGAGTTCCACCGAATCAAGAAAATCCAGCAAAGAATTTTCGAGGGAGAATTCACAAAAGGGGGTCAAGAATGACGACGAAGAAGTTGATGAAGAGATGGAGAAACTGTTCGAAAGAATTAAACGTCAAAGAAGTGTTCTTGATGAGATTCTTGATAAAACTGGCGAAAAAGAAAAATCTGGAGAAAATGCAGGTGAGATGAGGTTCCTGAGAATTTCCTCAGGGCTCGTATGTATATCGTTTGAAAAATGTCTCTTGAGGCATGATTTTTAAAAGTGTGTTCCTAGCATGCCATTCTCCGATGTCATTTATAATTTCTGAATCCCGAGTTACTAATATTGGTGTTCTAAATACAATATCAATACAAAACAATTTATTGTCAAATTCCTGAATGCTTTGTTCATAAATCATCGCATGATAAATATAAGAATTGTAATTCTGATAAAGTTTCAATCGTCAAACAAAATTACCAAACCCAGCTTAAAAAGTTGTATCAAGGATTGAAACTTTTTCTCTTATCGTATAAGCTTTGCCGGCACGAAAACACGTAGTCAAGTCAACTCAGAAACTTCTTCCTTCTTCAACGATGGTAGGTAAAGCAAGAATTTAAAAAATCAGTTTCGCATTAATCACTTAAGGCTTGAATTATTTTGTCAACTATTGGAATGGTAATAGGTAGGAAAATTTTTTAACGTTACCTATTTGACTATCTAGCGTCTCCGCAAATCATCAGTTCCAATCTCCAAGACAAGGAAATTTTCGAAACCCAGAGCACCAGTTTTGAGATTAAAGCTCAAGCTTTGCCGAGACCTGAAGCTAAGTGGTTCAAAGATGCAGAGCCGTTGAAGATCTCTGCTAGGATAAGGTACTCGAACGTTGGAGAAACGTTCCAGCTGACGATAAAAAATGCAGAACTTGAAGATGCTGGCTGCTACTCTTGTGTATTCACAAATAAATTGGGAGAGAAAACTGTGGATGGAGTTTTACTTGTTCTACCAGTTGAAGATCTTCGAAAGCCCAGATTTGTTCGTCCTCTGGCTGATGTAGATGTGGCCCAACATACAACTGGCACTTTCAAAGCTGTCGCCACTGGTATACCGATTCCAACTGCAACATGGTAAATATATTATGATTAATAAAATATTATTTTTCAATTAAAAAACTTAAAGAAGAGAATAAAAAAATCGTAATTTCAGTCATCACAGTATCTATTGTCATTAAAAAAGGTGAATAGGTGCATTTTCGTATAAAAATAGGTGAGAAATGGGTGACAAAAAATTGAAACAAACTTAAACCAGCAAAATGGAAAGATTAGAAAATTTGACTAGAATTAATTTGACTTAAATTAAGAATTCAAATTGAAATATCAATTTTATCTTAAAATTTCTCAGAAAACCATAAAAAAGTTCAACAAATTTTTCTCAAAAAGAAAATATTTCGAATACAAATTTCAAAGGAATTTAACAGAATTCAAGAGAATGGAAAAAAATATTTCAATTTTTTAAAATAATTGAAGGTGATTTGAAGGGAATTGAAAAGAATTTCAAAAGATTTTTAAAGATCTCTCTTGCGATTAACAAGTTTTCGAGATGTTTTGAATGTTCTTAAAGAATTTCAAGAGATTTTAAAGGATTTCAAGAGATTTTAAAGGATTTCAAGAGATTTTAACTCAATTTAAGGAAGTTCAAGGGATATCAAGTGATTTTAAGGAATTCCAAGGAATTTTTAAGGAATTTGAAAGAGTTTCCGGATTTTCATAATATTTCAAGACGTTTTAAATTATTTTAAAGAACTTCTTATAGGGACTTCAAGAGATTTCAAGAGATTTAAAAATATTTTAAGAGATTTCAAAAAAGAATTCAAGAGATTCAAAAGATTTATAAGATTTCAAGAAATTTTAAGGTATACCAAAGATTTAGGAGTTTTAAGGGATTTCATAAAAAGGTTTTTTGGACTTTAAGAGATTTTTAGGAATTTCAAAAATTTTCCTTCAAGTTAAGGAATTTCAAGAGGTTTTTATAAATTTTAAAAGATTTCTAGGTATTTTAAGATATTAAAAGATTTTTAAAATAAATTTTGTGGAATTTGAGTTTTTTTTAAAAAGACCTAAAGGTTTTTCTGGAATTTAAAGAATTTCAAGAGGTTTTTATGAATTTTAGAAGATTTCTAATAAATTTAAGATATTTTGAGGAATTTTAAGATATCAAAAATTTTATCCTGAATTTTAAAGTTTATTGTATCATAAGATTTCAAGACGTTTTTAATGATTGTAAAGAACATTACGAAATTTAAAGAGATTTTTAAGGATTTCAAGATATTTTAAGGAATTTCAAAGAATTTTAGAAGAATTCAAAAAGGTTTTAGGATTTTCAAGAGATTTCGTAAGATTTCCAGACATTTTTAATGATTTTAAAGAATTTCAAGCGTTTTAAAGTTAATTAAAAAGATTTCAAAGGATTTTAAGAGATTTAAAAAAAAATAAATAAAAAATGTCAAAGGATTTCAAGAGACTTTAAATGATTTTAAGGAAGTTTAAAGGATTTTAGGTGAATTTCAAAGATTTTAAGGGATTTCAATAAAATTGAGAAGAATTTAACGATTTTCAAGAAATTTCAGAGGATATGAAAAATTTTAATACTTTTCAATTGATTTTAAGGAATTTCAAGGAATTTGAAAAGATTTCAAGTAATTTTGAGGAATTAATAGGGACTTCACAGGATTTAAATTTTTCTTGAGGATTTAAACAGAATTCAAAAGATTTGAATTTGAATTCAATTCAAAAATTGCAAGTCTCAAATAAAAATATTTTGACTGACTACCGGAAAGGTTTTTACAATTCGCAAATGACCCACAATTGTCATATAATTCCAATCTTAATAAATATTTCGTAAGATTTAACTGTATCAATTGAAAAAAGGTGAATAGGTGACGACCAGTGATGACTGTAATAATTTAATTAATATCAATTTCCCTTTAAAGGTACCACTTGGGAGAGGAAATTCCAGTTGATGATGAAAGATTTGAAGCAACAGTTCGCAGCGAACCAGTTGAAGATGGTTTAAAAGAATGCACATATACTCTCAAGATGCAAAATTGCGATGTCGATGATGTTGGTCAATACACTTTGAAACTTAAAAACAAGTATGGTGAAGGCGAATCAAGTGTAAGTATTATGAAAGCATCTACACTTCGTTTGCTCAGTCTCTTTTTCCTTAATCTATTGTATGTAACCCAACAATTAATTATAGGCTGATTTGGACCTCCTCATTCGTCCAATAATTGAAGAATTCAAAGACATCAATCCTCCAGTTGGAGAAATGACCCAGTGGGAAATAATAATTAAAGCCAATCCGAAACCAGACGTCTATTGGGTAAGAAACGACAAAGACTTGGGAGAAGATGATCGATTTGACTTTGATGAAGATCACAAAAAGAAGAGTTACAAGCTCGTCATCAAAAAAGTCGAGATGGATGATGCTGGACCCTATAAAGTTGTTGCTGTGAATGAATTCGGCGAGGCGACAGCTATTGCTGACTTGAAACCCTACAGTATGTTTAAGCTCTAATTTTTAAATTGTATCTTCTAGAAATGTAAATCTTTAGGTAAGACTAACGAAATTATATTGTTTTAGCGGAGGCACCAACCTTCATAAAGGAACTGAAGAAAGATACAGTCCGAGACCAGAATGACCATATAGCTGAGATTAGGGCAACTGGATATCCACGACCAGAGATCCAGTGGCTAAAAGACGGTGTGGAAATTCAAAATGATGAACGTCACACCATCACAACGACCGTGGAAGGAAACGAAGTCGTCAGTGTCTATGCTATTAAGCGATTCTCTGAGAGCGATGCTGCGACAATTACAGTCAATGCCATAAACTTTGTTGGAACAATTAGCTCAACAGCAGAGCTAGCCTTGACCAGATTCCCTCCTAAATTCTTCGCTAAGCTGCCCAAGTCGTTGAACATTGACGAGGGCCAACCACTAGAACTCTTAGCTAGCGTTGATGGAAGCCCAATTCCTATTGTGAAGTGGTACAAAGACGGAGAAGAGATCAAACCAGATGGTCATATCAAGATAGAAACTCTGCCTGATGGAACGATGAAACTCTCGATTGATAATGTCGTTCCAACTGACTGTGGAGCTTACAAGGTCGTAGGTACCAACTCTGGAGGTGAAGAAGTTTCGCTCTGTGCTGTGGCTGTGAAACCTAAATCAAGGAAGCCATCCTTCTCAAAGAACTTGGAAGATGCTAAGGCCCTCGTTGGACAACCTTTGAAATTGGAAGCACGAGTTGATGCTTTCCCAAGTCCGCAACTGCAATGGCTTAAAGATGGTTTCCCCATTCGTCCCTCGAAGGAGATAAACTTTGTGAACGAGCCAAATGGATTGATCGGACTCACGATCGATAAACTTCGCCCAGAAGATGCTGGCGTATATTCTTTGGTAGTTTCCAATGACCTCGGAGAGATCACTGGCACCGCCAATGTGGAAGTAGAAGAACTGGAGAAGAAACCATCATTCATGGGAACAATACAACCAATCACTGTCGTCGAAGGATTCCCTGCTAAGATGGAAGTCAAGACTCTTGGCAAACCAGCTCCGACGATTAAATGGACTCATAATGGAGAGGAGATTAAACCAGATGGCAAACATGTGAAAATAGTCGATCAGCCAGATGGAAGTCAGGCTCTAATAATCGACAAGGCTAGACCTGAAGATGCTGGAACCTACGAAGCAATTGCCACTAATTCTCAAGGTGAAATTTCTTGCAAAGGTGATCTAGAAGTAGCTGGAAAGACTGACACTAGTGCTCCAGAAGAAAAGCCATCATTCTTAAGTCCAATTAGGGACACTACATCTGAGGAAGGCGAGCCGATGAGTTTCAGTGCGCCATTCACTGGAAACCCAATTCCAGAAGTCATCTGGACTAAAGATGATCAGCCATTGAAACCATCAGATAGAATAATGATGACCTGTGATGGTAAGAAAGTGGGTCTCGAAATAAACCCAACTGAACATGGAGATGCAGGTATTTATGCCTGTAAAATAAAAAATCCTCTTGGGGAAGACACCACCAAAGCTGAAGCTAATGTTAGAAAGGTCTATCAACCTCCTACATTCGCCCAGAAGTTCACAGACTTCCAACAGATGCCTGGTCTGGACGCCAAGTTCCCTGTTCGGGTCTTTGGAGTTCCGCAACCAGAGATCACGTGGTACTTTAATGACACACCAATTTTGAGAGACAGTAATAAGTATAAGATCAGGAGAGATGGAGATGCCTGTTGTCTTTACGTCAAAGACTGTCAGTCTTATGATGCGGGAAGATACAAATGTAAGGCTGTCAACAGAGAAGGAGAGGCTGAATGTGCGGCTAACTTCTCCATCGTTGACAAAATGTGAGATTTAATTTTAAAATTTAAATTTGAAAATTTAAGTTTGAAAATAAAAATTTTTAAAAGATATGATGTATAAAACTTCTTCTTTATTTATTCACAGTGAAAAGAAACAGAAGATGGAACCTCCATCCTTCCTAAAGAGATTGGGAGACTGTGAAGTCTACAAAGGAATGACAGCCAAGTTCACAGCCTGCGTGACTGGTTATCCAGAACCAGAATTCGAATGGTTCCACGAAGGTGGAAAACTCTGGCCAACTGATCGTATTATAATGGACCAGGAAGGTAGTCTCTTGAGACTTTCGCTCTATCATATTGACGAGAGTGATGCAGGAAAGTACAGCTTGAGGATATTCAACCCCCATGGCGAAGACACTTGCCATGCCGAAATGATTTATGAATGTAAGTAATTCTTAGCTATCTGACCTAATGCTGGTCGACTTTTTTAAAATTAAATTTTATTGCTTCTAGCTTTGGAACCACGTGCCAAGAAGCCACTTGCAGACCAGTACACTGACTATGACACAAGGAGATCAGCGTTACCCCTGCCCTTATCAGATAAGCCCATCATCAGCCGCATGATGGACAGACACCTAACGCTTTCCTGGAAACCTTCAATTCCTATCGGTCCCAGAGTTCCAGTCACCTATCTAGTAGAAATGTGTGAATTACCAGACGGAGATTGGTTCACCGCAAGATCCGGAATCAGAAGTTGCGTCTGCGACATTCGTAACCTAGAACCTTTCCGCGATTACAAATTCCGCATCCGAGTGGAAAACAAATACGGAATAAGCGACCCTTCACCATTTGCTCAGACTTACAGAGCAAAACTAGAACCTGATCCACCTAAGTTCTTCCCCTACTTACCACCTGGCATCGACTTCAGACCCGAGACTAGTCCTTACTTCCCCAAAGACTTTGATATCGAAAGACCTCCTCATGATGGGTATGCCCAAGCTCCTAGATTCCTCAGACAGGAACATGATACTCAGTACGGAGTGAAAAATCATAACTGCAATCTCTTCTGGTTTGTCTACGGTTACCCAAAACCGAAGATGGCGTACTACTTTAACGATGAGCTAATTGAGTCTGGAGGCAGGTTCGACCAGAGCTACACTAGAAATGGACAGGCAACTCTCTTCATCAACAGGATGTTGGAACGAGATGTGGGAGTTTATGAAGCTGTTGCTACGAATGAGCATGGACAGGCTAGACAGAGAGTTAGGTTGGAGATCGCTGAATATCCTCAGTTCATCCAGAGGCCTGACGAAACTGTGATCATGCTGAGGAAGAATGGCAGAATTGAAGCTAAGGTCATTGGTGTACCTTACCCCGAACTGAAGTGGTACAAGGACTGGAAGCCCCTTGCTCCATCTACGAGAATCAAGGTATTCTTGAACTTAAAAGCTTGTAACGAATCTTATAAAAAAATTCTAATAATATCCACTTTGCTTCCTTCATCTAGATTCAGTTCGTTGAGCCGCATACATCAATCCTAGTTATTGAGGATGCAATCCACAAGGATGAGGGTCTTTACTCCCTGAGTGCGAGGAATGTAGCTGGTTGCGTTTCGAGTTCAGCGATGGTTCATATTGAAGAAAATGAACACGAATATGGTTATAGGACCTACACAAGAAAGCCAGAAATAAAGCCCCGAGACAAACCATTCGCTGACACTTACGACATTGGTGATGAGCTTGGAAGGGGAACTCAGGGTGTAACCTACCATGCTGTCGAAAGACCTACTGGCAAAAACTTCGCAGCCAAGATCATGCACGGCCGAGGAGAACTTAGACCATTCATGTACAACGAAATGGATGCAATGAACAACCTGAGTCATCGAAAACTGCTTCGCCTACACGATGCTTATGAAACTGATAGATCATTTACACTGGTCACAGAATTGTATCCTTTGTTAATGAACTTATATGATTATCTTCCAATTTTTATATTTTTATAAGAGTATTTTCCTTAACGTTATTAATTTAGGGCTGGTGGTGGTGAATTGGCTGACAACCTAACAAAGCAAACGTACTATACTGAAAGCGATATCGCTGGATATATCAGACAAGTACTTTGGGGTTTGGAGTACATGCACAACAATAACTACGCACATCTTGGTTTGACTGTAAGTTGTTGTTGTTTTCAAAGAAGATATTACAATAGTGCTGAGTTTTGATTCAAACTATCTTTCACTTATCTTCCAGCTTGGAGACCTTCTAATATCGCATCCAGGAGGTGACGACTTGAAGATCGGCGACTTTGGACTAACAAGAAGAATTGGTCATCAGCTGATGACTTTAATGTATGGAATGCCAGAATATGTTGCACCGGAAGTTGTTAACGGCGAGGGTGTTACATACCGAACAGATATGTGGTCAGTCGGCATCATCACTTATATTTTGCTCTCTGGAATCTCTCCCTTCCGAGGTGTAAACGACAGGGAAACCCTAACAAAGATCAAGGAGGGAAAGTGGGACTTTGATGATCGCTGGACTTATATTTCTGATGACGGAAAGGACTTTGTTCGTAATCTGTTGATGTATCAATGGGAGAGAAGGTTTGATGTCTACACAGCTCTTAAACATCCCTGGCTGACTTATGCTGACAAAACGTTCAGTGATCCATACAAAATCCCGTCAGAGAATTTGAAGAATTACTATAGACTATATAAGTAAGTTTCCTTTTGGTTTGAGAAAGAATTTGGATGAATTGTTTTAACAAATGGTTTCTTTTTTAGGGATTGGTATACCAACGCATCTTGTAGAACATGGTATCGTAGAAGGAAACTCAGCAGTGCCTTTGAACATCCTTCGAAGATGGTCTATCCACCTGGACAAAAATACACTCCGGAGCCAAGTCCAGAAAGAACTTACAGCCCTACAAAGAGGCCTGCACCTAAGGCTTGGGAAAACAGAGTGCCTTCAAGAGAACCTATCGATACGGAAATTGGACTCATCAAAAGCGAGAGCCAGTAAGTCAATTCTAAAAGATAATCATGCTTAGATGTCCTTTATCATGGGATAAAGTTGATTTAATTAATCTTCAATTTCCAGTTACCAAAATGGTCCAGACACCTATTTGCTACAACTTCGTGATACCGACTTCCCTGTAAGATTGCGTGAATACATGAAGGTCGCCTACAACCGCGGATCTGGATATCCAAGACCAGTTGACGACCCCTACGACTGGAGAGTAAATATCATATTTAAATTAGACATTTAGTTAGATAGTAGTGTATTCATTTAGTTTGATTAGAAGTAAAGATTAGAAGATTAGTTGGTAGCTAAGAATATAACTTAAATAACAAAATATACAAATTTTACAGACTCCAGTCATCAGAGAACGTAGAAGATTCACTGATGTCATGGATGAGGAAATCGACGATGAAAGAAAGGCGAGAATCAACACTTATGGAAACGTAGATACAGGAACTTTGAGACGTCTCCGTCATGAAATTGGAACTCGTCTTGACAGCTACGCTGAAGCAGAAGCTTTAATGGAATCCAGAAAGGGAGGACACATGCCCTTCTTCCGAGAAAAACCTCAAATTCAACCAATTCAGGAAGGAAAACCCGCTAGCCTTGCATGCTTTGCGGTTGGAAACCCTAAACCTATCATCCAATGGTTCAAGAACGACATGGTCATTCAGGAAAGTAATCGAGTTAAAATCACTGAAGATAACGAGGGTAGATCTATTCTTAGTTTCGACCCAGCTAAGGAATTCGATATAGGAATTTATAAAGTAGTTGCGAGAAACAAAGTTGGACAGACTGTGGCTAGAACCAGAGTCCTGCTTGCTACTGTTCCATCTGCACCTGATTCACCACAGGTAATTCATTACTTATATTTACACTTTCCAATCTAGTAGATGTAATAAATAATAATAAATCCAGAGCTAACAAATATTTTTTTCTACAGGAATCCGACGTATCTGATACAGAGATTCTACTCCGATGGAAACAGCCGAAATACGATGGAAATTCTCCTGTCTTGTGTTACAATCTTCAGTACAAGGAAGGTGATTCAATCGACTGGGTGGACCTGGGAAGCAACATCGATCACGAATTCTACTTGGTAAGAGATTTGAAACCAAACACCAGTTACGACTTCAGATTGGCAGCAAGAAACCGCATTGGCTGGAGCGACAAGGGAATCCCAGCACACTTGATCAAGACTAGAGAAAAGGGTGTACCTAAGGTGCAAGTCACTAGGGCAATGAAACACCTCCAGCAGATGACAGAGTCTGGTCAAGAAATTGTTGAAGAAGACAGCAAACCCCATTTCGATTACTCGATCGAGGACAACCCTATAAACTGGTCAACAGAGGGTCAACTAACAAGCAAATACAGCTTCATTTCTGAATTATCCAGAGGTCAATTCTCAGTTGTTGTAAAAGGAGTCGAAAAAGCAACAGACAGGGTGATAGTCGCTAAGATTTTGGAGGTTGGATCAGAAACAGAAGATCAAGTAAACTCTGAGTACGAAGTTCTGAGATCGTTAAGACATGAGAAAATTGCCTTGTTGGCAGCAGCTTACAAAGCTCCAGGATCAAATTTAGCAGTATTTATCCTGGAAAAGTTGCAAGGAGCAGATGTGTTGACATATTTGTCAAGCAGACACGAATATACAGAAAATTGTATAGCAATGATCATCACGCAGATTTTGGATGCTCTTCAGTATCTTCACTGGAGAGGATATTGTCATCTTGACATTCAGCCTGATAATGTGGTAATGGCTTCTGTTAGATCTGTACAGATAAAACTGGTGGATATGGGTTCCGCCCAGAAAGTGACAAAAATGGGAGCTTTGGTGCCACAATTAGGACATCCGGAATATAGAGCTCCAGAGATTCTTCATGAAGAACCTGCTTTCCCACAAACCGATATTTGGATGGTTGGAGTACTGATGTATGTCCTGCTTTCGGGAACTTCTCCATTTAGGGGAAAAGACGCAAATGAGACGAGGCAAAATATCTCTTTTGTGAGATTCAGATTCGAGTATCTATTTAAGGAACTCAGTCAAGAAGCTACCAGATTCCTGATGCTTGTGTTCAAACGTACACCAAGGTCAGTATTTGGGGATTTCAAAAAAATATACATCTCTTTGAAATTAATTTAATTTTTAATTTCTTCTTTCACAGTAAAAGACCAACTGCAGAGGAATGCCACGAGCACAGATGGCTCGTGCCCACAGAATTCATGATCAGAAAACGCGAGAGAGCTGTTTTCCTCGGCAACAGGCTGAAGAATTATTGCGACGAATATCACGAGGAAAAGCAAAAACTGGCAACTAAGAGCGAAAGCCTCTCTGAGGTTTTCGGATCGACGCGACAGTTAATCAGATCCAATAGCATACAAGATGAACTGTTTACCACGTTTTGAAATCTAGAATAATGCGATTTTCCAATCACGTATTTATTTATTTATTGAACTGTTTATAGTCCAAGAGTCTAGTCAGTTGTGAAAGGAAACGAGAGTGAGTCTGCGAGAGAATTTTAAAGATTGAAAGGTAAAAAGAGAGCAAATGTGTGAAGGTAATGCAAAAGGAAGTCCGTGCAAAATATTACAAATTTATAAAAGTCGTGATTTTCCTTGTTTTTCTTTTGTTATTATTTATTTGTTATCACTTGCAGTGAAACCTTTGGAAAAAGGGAAAATTACCTATCTAGTGATCACGTGCAAGTAATATTACAAATTAATGTCGCGTAATAAAGGAAAAAGCAACTTAGTCTGTGTTTTTCTGTTGCCTTTGAGATGCGCGATGCCCTTTATTGTGTTAAGTTTATATGGAACATTCTTTAGAGAGACACTTTATTATTAAATACTTTCTTTATTTACAAATTTAATTTATCTCAACCATCTCAAATATTTTTCGCAACAATAATAAACTTATTGTGCTTATTTCTCGTGCAGAAAGTATTTCTTCACGTATTTTATCATAGGAATTCACATAGAAATTACAATATTGAAATTCATTACTCGGACAATGAAAAAAATAATAACTCACATGAGATAAAGTAGTTTCTTTTTTAAATCGCAGTAGAAGAGTATACAATCCTCGCTGCGAAAACTAAAAGCCAATTGTCAGAATTTAAGGTTTCACATAAATCACTGTGTTAATAAATACACAAATGTTTCCACATAATCGTTATTCACGATTCCGATCATCTCTTTGCATATTGAATGAGATACTCCTTCACTTTAACTCCAAATGCTTCCTTATCTTTAATGAATAATTCGGCTGCCTCTTTATTCAAAGGGTCGTCAAAATTCAAAAGATCCTGCAAAAGAATAAAAGTCATTTCAGATTTTCAAAGTCCTATACAATTTTATCTGAAGATTTGGAAGAACTTACGGTAAATAGTGAATTTAAGCCCCAAACTACGTCTTTTAATTTTCGAGTTGGGGCCCAGCCTAAACCATCCAAACTATTTTCTCTGAGTATCGAAAGACAAACATCTCCGTCTTCATTAATATTAGGATGCCAGAGTTTCGTTAAACACTTGACTTTTGGAGGCTGAAATATAAAAATTGTAATAAATTAAGATAACAATTTTAAGAAATGAGACATTTAAAACCATATATTGAATGAAGAGTTTTACGTACTATCATGTTGTATTCTTCAGGAATAGATATTTGAAAATAAAAGCGACCGCCGCACCAATAGCCTTCATCGGGAATAATCATAAGATTAAATTCATGAAGGCGATTTGGATCACTGAAGGAGGCCTTACAAGTATTCGGAAGCGTTTGCTCCATTTCCTGAACCTAAAATATGATGAGAAATAATGTTAGTAAAATTATAAATTTAGAAGTGAGCCTTCACGTATTTATTTGCTCCTTTCATTATTGCTAAATACTTTTATAAAAATATTCACTTCTTTAACGAGTAGTTTATCCCTGACGGAGACCCTCTTGTAGTTCAGGTCTTTATTTTTTGCATTCGACACATCTCCTTCCTTTTTCAGTTTTCCTCTAAGCGTAATCATCCCTTGTGTGGAGTTTCATAAACTTGTATCCCTACAAAAAATGAATAAAATAAAAATAGGAAGAAATAGTCCAATCTCTAATACGTTTATTAATTTAAGAGAGAGAATTGATCTGCCCAATTATAATTTTCATTTGCTAAAAATTCATACATTAACATTATTATTAGAAAGTGCACTTCAAACTAACTAAAAAGACAAATAAAAAATATAAATTTACAATTGTGAACCAAAATTGAAAGAAGCAAAATAGAAACAATGACTCTTTTTCTTAAGGGCATGTGGTAATTACCATAAGAGCAAATTTATTTTCCGCAACTTCACGCTCACAATAA
>JAUESH010000044.1:3809573-3825727 GCA_032275165.1 Synergus magnus | reverse complement strand
AAAAATACTCTACGATATTCATTACTGTCCCAGTATTAGACATACTTTTTACGTTGTCCCAGTAATGGTCGGTTTACACGCGTTTCACTCCAAGCAATGTTATTTATGAATGACTTTTAATGAAATATTATATAAATTTTTCATTTCCTATAAATGACTTAATTATTCATCAAGAATTGCAAAAACTTTACGTCTTAAAATCTTTAAATAACTTAATTAAATTTTAAAGAATTTTGAATATTTTCATCGAATTTCAAGAGGTTTCTAGGAATTTAAAATTTTTTTTTGGAATTTCGAGAGATTTTAAGGTATGTTGTCGCAAAATTTTCAGAAATTTCAAGACTCTTCTAGGAACCATTTTAATTTGATCAGGAAGTTACCATTAATAAAGTAGATTACATATTTAATCACTGTCTTATTTACAATGTCTGGAAAATAAAATTCAGTACAGATATTAGCTGTACTTTTAACCTAAAATTAAAACAAGCTTTCCTTTGACATTAGGAATTAACTAATCCATGGGTTTCATGAATTTTGGCTTTTTGGGCAAAGGCTGCTCCTCCTCTTTTTTCGCCCACTTTCTGTGACGGGATTTCGTGTGAAGACTTTCGGCTTTTACTTTATTCTTCTTGTTCCACCTATTTGCCATTTCAGAGTCTGAGATTTCAGCCTCATTGTCGTTTTCGTGTTTTCCGACTTTTCCCTGCTTAGCTAACTCTTCGAGTTCCATCAGCCTCTCAATTTCGGGATTCATACCCTGGAAACTCAATCGTCCTTCGATTAATTGCTCGCAGAAAACGAAACTTGGTTCTACAATGAACTGCCCTCTGAAATTTAGAGAATAAATTAGTTTTTTTCTAATTTTTAAAATTATAATTGGGGCATTCCATGCCAAATCGACCACTTTTGACCCCGACCCCTTTCGATTTAGGTGAAACTTTTTTTATCATTTTTTACCTTATCGAATACATTTTTCCGATTTTTTTCAAATTGTTTTACCCATCCTAAAATAAGTTATGAGTTTATAAAAAAAATGGCTTTTTTTCAAATGGCCGAAACTTTTTCAAAAATTAACTTATCGGGACGTTTTTTTCAAAATTTTTGTTTTTAAATGCACTTTTCAGAAAAAAATTTACAAAAACTATACAGATCCATCTTCAACGTTTTTTTTTTTTTGAAATTTTCAGAAAAAACGGAAATTTCGAGATGATTGTCATTTTTAATCTTTTTTTTCTTTTTTTTTTTTTATAAAAAAACATTGAGATTTTACGCAAATTCTCTGAAATTTTCAGAGGGATTTTTTCGTTTTCTATTTTTCTTTTTCAATTGAAAAAAAAAAATTTTTATCAGCTTATTTTTCATAACACTACTCTGAAAATTTTTTAGAATGTACAAAGAACCTTAAAATTTGGAAAATAATAATAATAATAATAAATTTACACGTTTACATAATTTATAAAATATTTAATCGTGTAAAGAAATAAAGTTACATTGTATTTATATCTACTGTGCATAAAATTATTTAATAAACTATGTTTTTTAGTATATCAACAAAAAATAAAAGCGACGTATTAAAAAAAAATTCTAAGGTTCTCTGTACATTCTAAAAAATTTTCAGAGTAGTGTTATGAAAAATAAGCTGATAACAAATTTTTTTTTTTCAATTGAAAAAGAAAAATAGAAAACGAAAAAATCCCACTCTGAAAATTTCAGAGAATTTGCGGAAAATGTCAAAGTTTTTTATAAAAAAAAGAAAAAAATAAATAAAAATGACAATCATCTCGAAATTTCCGTTTTTTCCGAAAATTAAAAAAAAAAGTTGAAGATGGATTTGTATAATTTTTATAAATTTTTTTCTGCAAAGTGCATTTAAAAACAAAAATTAAAAAAAAACATCCCGATAAGTCAAAAGTGGTCGATTTGGCATGGAATACCCCAAATATACAAAAAAATTAAGTAAATATTTTTTTCGCTCTGTAGCGTTGTTCCATTTTTAAAGAAAATTGTAAAACTCTGTAATTTCAATTTTTTTTGCGTAAAATAAAAAGTTGAAGTTTCAAGATTAGCTTTCAAATTCCTCGTTTTATGCAAAAAGCATTAAAATGAAATATTGTTTCCCTCTATAGACAAACTTTTAGTTAAAAATAGAAAAGTGCTACAGAGCGAAAAAAATATCTAGATATAATATTTGTTATATTTGTTGAGTAAAATGAGGAAATCGAACTTTGAGGTTAGAATTTGAATCCAACATCCTTAATAACTTACGTTTGCTGTTTCATGTAGGGGGTGAGATGACTACCAAAGTATTCTTCTCCTTCCTCTTGATATAATTGTTTTTCTACCTTCTCTTTAGTTTTCTTCATAAACTGCGAACAAAATAAATATATTTACGAATCTTCAAAAGCTAAAAATTGGTATTAGGAAAATTGTCTTTTGGACTTACTTTCATTTCCAAGATAGATTTCGATAACCTAGTCTTATTATCGTTAGCCATTTTTTATTTCTGAACAATTTTTACCCTTTTATTGAAAACTATCAGTCAAAAATCACAAAAAAATCCAAAGTTTACGTTGTTTATAATGTGTCAGTTTTCGTATGAAATTTAAGAGAACTTTAGGTCAAAAAAGGTATTTTGTTTACTAATAACAGTTATCAGGATCATCTTTATTTTGTCTAAACATTCTGAGGATTCTGAGCACAATAATTGTTCGTTTATTTAGATTGATAATTTCTAGAATTGACAGTTCTAGAGAGGTTAGGTTTCCCTAAATCTTCAATTTTAAGTCTTTATAAAATTAATATCACTGATCGAAAATCACTGGAGAATTGCTATAAAAAATTAAAAGCTGAGTGAAGATATATCGGAACTAACAATAAGATAAAGAAAGAAATAAGCTCCCAAAGTTAATTTGTCAGATGGCACGTGTGGTACATATCCCCTCTTATTATAGTTCTGCTCAGCTCAGCAGTCAGTTCGCAATAATCGACCAATCGAACGACGTCATCACCTGATCTCACCAACACAGAAGCAGTTTTGCACTTGTAGTGCTTGTTCAAACAAAACTTGCTTCACTTGTTTGCTGATAAAAAAGAAAAAAAACTAGTAGATAGATGAACACGAGTCGACGTCGAAACACGTTCGTTAGCACGTTTTTCTGGTTTCCGATAATCGGAGTGAATATGAAAATTAGTAAGAATCAACAATAAAGTTGAAGAGGATTTGCGACCAGGAAATAAAAATCTACGTCTATTTGTTCCTGTATGATTCTATCAAATTTCGGAGTTAATTAAAGATCAGGCAGGTATTTCGCACTTTACTACGCATGCAAATTTAGTCTCAGTTTTTGCAAAATAATCAAACTCACTTTCCTGGGTCCCAGAGGTAATATAGTATATAGTAAAAAATTTGGCATAGTGATGCAATCAGATATTACATTTTTATTCAGAAGTTATTAGTTCAATTAATGGTAATGAGGCGATAGTACCTATTTTTTAGATTGTAAGAGTTGGTGAATTAATAAATTGCTGTGACGCAAGTAAAACTTTGTCTTCCTAGAGCCGTAAAAGTATTTCGTGTTTTTGTCAGGCGATATTTGCAATTTCTTCACTTTACTTAAAAAATAATGTGATTAGAAATTTTTTTTCTGTAGCGGTACTCAGTTCTTAAATAGAAGTATAGGTATAGACCAAAAACTAGATTTGTTATTAAATTTTCGTGGAGGAAATTTTGTTTTTAGAAAATGAATTATAATTTATTTATTTTCAGAGATAGAAGACTGTGATGGGAGAAAGAAACTGGAAAGATTGGAGACCTTTCGTCTACGGAGGTTTGGCTTCGATAGTTGCTGAATTAGGTAATCAAAAGAAAAATGAATTTCTTAAATAGAAGGAAAAATTTTATTAAAAATGACATTAATTTATTTCATAAATTCAGGAACGTTTCCTTTGGACACGACGAAAACTCGTTTACAAATTCAAGGTCAGAAGCTGGATAAGAAACATGCATATCTTAAATATTCTGGAATGACTGACGCGATAGTACAAATTTCAAAAGAAGAAGGAATCAAAGCCTTGTATTCTGGGTTTGTATACAAATTAGCGACGTTTTAAATCTCTATTTTGAATATATTTCACATTCTGCTCTCGATGTCCTCATTTTACTCAACAAATATTATAATTCGATATTTTTCGTTCCGTTAATCTCGATTCGGCTATTGAAGATTGAGATATTTTAAGAATATATTTTTTAAAATTTAATATTATTTTTATTCTATAGAATCAGCTCAGCGATTTTGAGGCAAGCGACCTACGGGACCATAAAGTTCGGGACCTACTACTCATTGCAAAAGGAAGCAATAAGTCGATGGGGGACCGAAGATTTATTTCTGACAAATATCGTCTGTGCAGCTGTCGCAGGTGCAATTTCGAGTGCAATTGCAAATCCCACAGATGTTGTAAAAGTTAGAATGCAAACTGGTACCGAGACAAATCTCAGTCTTGTTGGATGCTTCCGGGATGTTTATCAGCACGAAGGCATTCGTGGTTTATGGAGGGTAAATTAAATTATAATTAATTTGGATCAAAGTTCTAACCACTTAATTCGATTTTTTCATTTTACTTAATAAATGTTATAGATATTTCCTCGCGCTCCAGCGGTACTCATTTTTAGGAGAGAATTATGTGTACAGAGCGAAAAAATATCTAATTACATATAATATTTGTTAAGCAGAATGAAGAAATCGAATTGGAAAATTGAATATAAAATTTAAATTAAAAATTCTGTATTTTAAATCCAGGGGGTTGGACCAACAGCTCAGAGAGCCGGTGTCATCGCAGCGGTGGAGTTGCCGATCTATGATTTTAGCAAAAACCGTCTCATCTCTCTTTTGGGGGACAGCGTCAGTAATCACTTTGCGTAAGTTTTCCTTTTTGGGACTCCTGGGTCTAAATTCTTTTATTTTTCAATAATTAATTATAATTAATCGTTTTTTTTCGTGAATCTAGGTAAAAAGATACGAGTCCCAGAAAAAAATTTATAAATTAAAAATGGACATCCTTGTGTTGAAAGTAAGGTATAAAGTTGAAGGAAAAAAACTAATAATTGTGGATTAATAATTCACTTTAGGAAATTACTTTAGGTGTAATAATTTTCGAAACGAATTAACCCTTATCCAGGTCTTCAAATATTTACGTAAACTAAAGCTTAATTCTATTCATATTAGGTTCTTCTTCGTTTTCGATTTGTGAGAAGATTTTAAATAGGAAAAGAGATCTTTCTGCATTTATTTATTTTTAAACTTTACTTTCGAAATGATTTTATTTGCAGGTATTTGCTGTTGAGATGACCAGAGAATACAGAAGATGTGCTCAGTCTTCACTCTTCCTTGTCTTGTGTCAGAGAATCCCATCCAAATGAATAAACCTCTTCATCTACTCGATTGAATTAATCTTGGTTAGCACTCATGAATTTTGAAAACGCACATTATCATTTTATAATCATAGTTTACAATTTTGTTCCTTTACAATTTAAGGGTGTTGGTTCTAAATTCTAACTTCAAAATTAAATTCCCCATTTTACTCTACAATTATTAGAACTAAAAATCTTTTCACTCTGTAGATATATTCTGTTTTAAAATAGAAATCAGCCTATAGAGCGAAAAAATGTTTATTTTTAATACTTTTTGCGTATAACGAGAAAATCAAAATTAACGGAACATTCAATCTTTTAATTTTAATAAAAAAATATTAAAATTACACATTTTTTTTGCACTATAACCATAATTCTATTTAAACAATGAGTAGCTGTACAGAGCGAAAATTGTCTAATTATAATATTTATCAAGTAAAATGAAGAAACCGAATTTTGAGGTTTGAACACCTTTAAGATTTAATTCATAGTACTAGGGTTCCAATTTACCAATCTTTCGTTTTTTTTTTAGTATTTACTTGGATAAGGGTTCGTTGAGAATGTATAGAAACTAAAGGTCTAATATTCTAATTAATGGAATTTAAACTCTGATCTATAAAAATGTCTAATTTAAACAATATAAATAAAAATCGAATTTAAAAACGTTTGGGATGTAATTTCGAAAAGGGTCTTTTAAAAACTGTCCAGAAAGACTTTTTAAAAATCGCATTTAAGACGTTGTGTCTAACAAAGTTAATACATTTTGCTAGCGATTAATATTAATTGTTATTCTGCTTTTTTGACAGTTGGATTTTTATTTTCTAGGTCTAGTTTTATAGCGAGCATGGGAAGTGCCGTCGCCTCTACACCAATTGATGTTGTTCGAGTAAGTTTATTTATTTTTGATTTAGAAAATTCATTAAATTAATTGAAGGGTGTGGATCCAAATTCTAAATTCAAAATTCGATAATTTTATTTTAAATAAAAAGTATTAAAATTATACATTTTTTCGATCTATACGCATTCTTGTATTTTAAAAATTAGTACCACTACAGAGTGAAAAAATGTTTAGTTATCTTCATTAAAATTAGTTTAAATTTTATCATTTGTATTTTTCAGACACGTTTAATGAATCAGAGAAGAATTCGAACTACCTGTGGTAAATTACCTTCTCATATTTATTCTGGCAGTGTAGATTGTTTTCTACGAGTAAGTTCTTTCTAATTCAATCCGTTTTTATCTAATATAACTGAAATTTTTTTAAATTAAAATAAAATATATTTTTTCATTAATTTCAGACGATAAAGAACGAAGGATTTTTGGCTCTTTATAAAGGTTTTATACCAACCTGGTTTCGAATGGGACCATGGAATATAATTTTCTTCATCACCTACGAGCAATTGAAACATCTAAATTGATAATAATAATTAGAATTTCGGAAGTAACATGAAAATTGACGAGAAAAAATGCAGGTAGCTAAATCAGGATTATCTAGTAAAATAAGAGAACTAGAAAAATTTATCCAGAATCTCGAAAATACTCAATATTTACCTCGTATCTTCAATGAAAGTATCGACATTTTTAGAAATTTTCTTTAAAATTTAGATCGAGGATCTGCACTTTGCTAAAAGAAATTCCCTAAAATCAAACAAAAAAATGAGTGAAAGTGCGTAGTATAAAAGCGAATATTTATTTAAAATATATTTTTAATACTTCGAGTGAGGAATGTTATTTATTTGTCTACAAATCCACCTTCTTTGTTAAAAACTTCAAAAAAGGTGGATCGAGGGACTTGAATGATATCTTTAACCTGTAATGCGTCCATTTTTATTGTGTACTTAAAACGAAATAGGAAAATATTATTTATAACTCTTCTACAATTTTCTCTGGCTGAGAAAGTATTAAAAGTATAAACTGTTACAAATGTTAAAGTTAGATAAATGTTAAATAATTTACTCGACTCTACCTCTGCAAGTAATATGTGATTACTTTTTAAATTCTTCACACTTTAGTTTATAAAACTCTCCTTTTTTATTTGTAATGTGTAATTTATAATTACTAGGGTAAAACTAAAAACTAGCGAAAAGTCATTGTAGCTAGTTAAGTTCCTCCATCAAAGCTTTACGATTGTATTATTAATTTTTATTTATTGTGTCATTTGAAATTTCTTAGCTTCATGAAAAAAGCTTTACATTTTTTACAGCCTCGTCAATACTTCAACAGTCTTCGTTTTTATTTACATTAAATAATATTATAGGCATATTTTTCTATATCCAAAATATTAACAATCGCGCAAAAATGGCTTGAATTTCGATTTTATTTAAAATTAAAAAAAAAACCTCTTCTACGTGTTTTATTAAAATTATCGACAGTCGCAATCCCAGACGATTATTTTTCTGTCCTTGCCGCCTGTTATCACATTTTTATTGTCCGATGTCACCGATATCGAACTCAGAGGACCTAAAATAAAATTTAAAATATTTAATAGTGCAAAAGAGGAAACTTGCAAATTTAATAAATTCTTCCGTTCATTTTAAATGATCTGCGATTTGAATCAAGATATTGCAAAATGAAATATATTTAGAGAATTTGTTTTGTATGTAACATGTGTGAAAGAGAAAAAAAAATGTTGCACATTGAGTGATGTAAATAATAAATAAATATCTTGAAATTACCATTGTGGCACTTTAATTTCGAGAGAAATCTTACAGCTTGAGGATCCCAAACGCTAAGATTTCCAGAGTTATCTCCGATTAATAAAAGCGATTTCATCCACATCAAGGAAGTCGCCTCGACTTCTAAAATCTTGTGGCAAATTTGCGTACTTGTTCGGACATCAATTACGCTTAATACGTTGTCGGAGCCGCAGGAAATTATATTTTTCGACTCCGGCTCGAAGGTTATAGCATTCACTTTTGCTGAATGTCCTAAAAAAGTGATAAAAATCCATTTTTTAATATTTTTAGAAAGCAAGTTGAAAAATCTAATATTTTAAGTTCTTCTCTACCTTACCTTTTACATTAAATTGCAAATTGAATGTCTCCATACTCCACAAAAATATTTCTCCGTCATCCGTACCTGAGACTAACAAACTCTCGTCTCTGAAAATTTAAAGATTACAAGAAATAAGGGTGTTGAAACCAAATTCTAAACCCAAAATTCGATTTCCTCATTTTACTCCATAAACATTATAATTAGATATATTTTTTTCTCTGTAGCGGTACTCATACTTCAAATATAATTATGGATACAAAGCGAAAAAACCTGCAATTTTAATCGTTTTTGTGTAAAATAAAAAGATTGAATTTTTCGGTTACTTTTGAATTCTTCGTTTTACGCAAAAAGTATTAGTAGTAAATATTTTTTTCGCTCTATAGGCACACTTCTATTTTCAAAAGGAGTATGTCTACAGAACGAAAATATATCTCACTATATTTGTTGAGTAAAATGAAGAGATAGAATTTTAAGGTAGGCACTTGGTCCAACATCATCCTTTAAAAAAATATATGTCAAGAATAATTTCTAACTTACCTAGAAATATTCATAGAAGTTAATTTACAGTCGTGATCTAGTTGAGCAACCAGATATTCAGCTGGTTTAATTTTCGAACCGGAAGTATAAGTTCGCCAGACTTTTGCAGTACAATCCCAGGATCCTGATATAATTACATTATTCAGAGCACTAAATGTCAAACAAGAAATTGCATCTTCGTGTCCTAAAAGCGTATCTATCACTTTTCCAAATTCGACGTCGTAAAATATCCTGAAAGTAAACATTTTTGCTCCATTTGGTTTCAATTTTCTCTAAATTAGTTCTTTAAGGGAGATGGATTCAAGTTCTAATCTCAAACTTCGATTTCCTCATTTTACTCAACAAATATTATAAATAGATATTTTTTCGCTCTGTAGCGGTACTCATTTTTAAAATAGAATTATGTATACAGAGCGAAAAAATATCTAATTATAATATTTGTTAAGCAACATGAAGAAATCGAATTTTGAAGTTAGACTTTCGATCCAACACCCATAATGAAACTAATTTTAAATTTATCGTACAAATTAAATTAAAAATTAAGATAACTCACAGGTTATTGTCCCAGGATCCAACGACAATTACATTAGAATGGGGAGAAATCTGATAAGATATGCAAGACGATAAAGGCAAGGAAGAAACGACAACGCTCCTAGTTAATTTTCGAGACATTATAGAATAGAATTTTAAAGTTCCATCATGTCCAACAGACACAATATCGTTAGATAGAGCCCCTTCTTTTATTAGAGTCACGGAATTTACACCTTCTTTGTGGGACTGAAAAGTTATCGACTCTTTTAGAGAAATTTCAATACTTTCATTTTCTGCAAAAAGTCATTTAAAAATCAAAGAATTTCCTTTAGTAAAGAAAATAAATAAACTTTATAAGTTTGAAAATATTTTTACCCTTTGGCGCAGAATTTGGAGAGGAGAATAACGTTTCGGAACGAATTAAATCCCTGGATGAAATTAGTCGTTTGGGATGGGGCAGTTGGAAAATTTGTTTTGGAATTTGACCAAATTCCATAATTTGAACCTCCAGACCATGTCGATCGTTTATGTCTCGAATTGTGTCTAAATCTACTGCTCCTTCGTAGCATAAATGGAAAAATACTGGAAAGAGAATTAAATGAAACTAAAATAGAATTGGGCTAAAATTAAAATAAAATTAAAATACTATTTTACCATTATTAGCTTTCTCTGCTTCTTCTCCTTTCTGTTTATAACCAAATATCAAATCAATCCAATTGTGCAGATTTTCCGACACCCAGTCACTTTCTAATGCACTTCGTAATTTTTGTACAAAGTCAGAAGGTCCTATATTTCAAAAAAATACCAGGATTAATAATTTAATCACTTATTATATTATATAATATAATAATATAATAATAATATAATAATATATAATATTATATAATAATTATTATACATTTTTTCGTTCTATACGCATACTTCTATTTAAAAAATGAGTACAATTATAGAGGGAAAAAATATCTAATTATTATATTTATTAAGTAATAGGAAGACTTCGAATTTAGAAGTTGTAACTTGGATCCAACACTCTTAAATAAATTTTCATTTACAGACAAAATTATGAACCTTGCGCCCAAGGGGGAAGATGAACATCGCTAACTTTTGTTCCATCGTGTCGATATCCAAAATCGATTCCGTATCCATTGACTAAAAAATCACCAGAATTCGTTGTATCATAAAATTCTGGAATCAGTTCTTTGAAATCAGACATGTTCATCAAAACATTTTTCCAAACATCGGCTACGCTGTTAAAAGAGAAATAAATTATTGCTTTTAAATTATAATTTGATTACTAATGATTCTATAAAAATTACAAATTTGTTTACCTATTAAACATTCTGTCTGGATGATCGAACCTTCCGTTTTGAAGACAGAGCATGTATTGAGGAAATTTTCTTACTAGATAGAATAATACAAATCCAGGGGCACTATAATGGGAACCATAAAGAAACTTTGGATCCGACATCTCTGCATATCTTTCCTAAATTTAAATTTAAAAATGTACATATCAAGATTTCCATTTTATTAATGATTTATATTTAAGGGTGTTGAGTCCAAGCTATAACGCAAAATTCGATTTTCTCATATTATTCAATAAATATTATAACTAGATATTTTTTCGTACTGTAGCGGTACTCATTTTTCAAGTGTAATTATGGAAATACAGCGGAAAAATTCCTAGTTTTAATACTTTTTTTTTTTAATGAAAAGATAGAATTTTCAGATTAGATTTCAAATTCTTCGTTTCGTACAAAAAGTATTTAAGTTAAATATTTTTTCGCTTTATAGACAAACTTCTAATTATAAAAAAAGTAGTGCTATAGAGCGAAAAAATATTTAATTTTAATATTTATTAAGTAAAATGAATAAATCGAATTTTTAAATTAGAACTTAGATCCCTTGACTATAAAGTTTGATTTATTTGTGCTTATTATTTTACCTTCAATCTCTCTAAACGCTGAGGTTCTAAAGCTCCTATAGGTTTAGTGAGATCTCTATAAACGTTAGGATCGTTTAAATCTAAAATCTCGGACGTATAATCCTGAATTATCCAAGGCATCACTGGATATTGAGTCAAATCATGAAAAGTTCGATCCGCTAAACTGAAAGAAAAATAGGGACAACTTATGTTGTATAATCAGGAAATATACTTTTATGTAGTTTTCATTACCTATTAATATAAAGAAGATAATCATAATTGGACAATGTTCCATTTTGCCATAGCATCGTCATCTGATTTTGTGGAATTGTCTCCAAATGAACTTGGGATTGTTTCAATAAAAGTGAATATAATTTATCTCTGTCCTCCTGATTATTCAACGTAAGAAATAAATATTCTGGTTTCCCTTCTGGAATTCGAGTCCATTTAATTTCGAGTCCCTACGATTTAAAATTAAATTGGCGATATAAATTTATTACAAAATTATTCTTTATTATTTAATTTAATGATCCGTACCACTTGCCGCAGGAGAAATCTTCTTTTTATCACATTTTTTATATCTTTGAGTTGTATTTTTAAGACAGGATGCTAGAAATAAATAGAAAAATTTTTAAATGTGAACTAATTTTTATTATGGGCGTTGGGTCCAGGTTCTAACTTCAAATTAGAAACCTTTTTCGCTCTGTGCCCATAATTTCTATTTAAAAAATGACTAGTTAAACAGAAAGAAAAATATATAATTATCATATTTATCAAGTAAAATGAAGAAATCAAATTTTGAAATTAGAACTAGGATCCAAGGCCCTTAAAACTTAATTAATTTTCCTTACTTGGTCCATGTTATTATAAGGTTGAAAATATATCCTGCTATTTGTGAGTAATACTCTTCCTGGATTAACAACAAGTGGCAAAACTTTATTCGCTTGCACTTCAGTTACAACCTGTTCATAGAGATCTTCCAGCCACGAAGTATCAAAAGAAACTCGTGATTGTCTTGAATGCACTATTGCCATAATCTGAGAATAAAATAAAATAATATAAAACAAGTTCAATTTGCACCTATTACATATAAAAAATATTAACCATAGCATTTTGTTCAGCTGTCGGAAGAGTCGCTGCTCTCAGCAATTGTAAAATTGGTGGAAGGGAATCTTCCACTTTGGCATAATTAAAACTAAACTGAAAACAAGTCTTCTTGTGCACAAATTTATAAGGTGCGAGGATGTTTCCTTCCAACATTTTAACGTAGGTTTTACACTCTATGGAGAGAATATTCGACCTGCGCAAACAAAATAATTTCCTTAATTAAATTTCTTTAAAGTCGTTAGATCCAAGAATTAACCGCAAAATCATATTTCTTCATTTTACGCACAAAGTATTAAATCAGACATTTGTTGACTATATACGCAAACTTCTATTTGACAATTGAGTACCGATACAGAACAAAAAAATGTCTAATTATAATATTTGTTCAGTAAAATGAAGATATCGAATTTTGAAGTTAGAACTTAGATCCAAACAAATCCTTTAATCAAATATATTTCATTGTACGGAGGACTAATAATAAACTAACCCTGGTAAACTGATACTAGAATTGCAAATTTCAGCCAATGTTGTCTCCTTTAATTGAATTTTAATTAGGGGCTGAATTATATCCTTATTTACAAAAACGAGGGACTTGGAACAAAGTTTCAATCTTCCCTCGATCCAATCGTTATTTTCTGAATTCGAAGGATCTTCAAACTTCATCTGGGCGCTATAGTCCTCAAAAAATATTTCCCCTGGTTCCAGGAGTAGCATCGTAAATCTGTAATATATTGGAAACTTTCTAATTAAAAAAAAAAGATACTTTTACACCAGAAAATAGAAAAAAAATTCATTTTCTCTATCGAGAAAAAGTAAAAAAAAAATAAATAAAATCGTCAATTTTACCTTTCTTTTTCCATTGTTTATATTTCCTCAAAGCACAAAAATAAAGGAAGATATTGAATAAAGCTTCAAATGAACGCCCACGCAAATTCTGTTAACTGAATGACGTAAAATTGAAATTATTCAATTGCGATGATGGCGATTGTAGTTTGACGATTAGGTTAAGTCTCACAACTTTTGTTCTCATATTGTCCCTCCTTCAAAAAATGTTATTTAAAACTTCCTTCCACGACTTCTATTACAAAAGAATTATAAATAAAGAAAAGTATATACTTTCATTACTGCGTCTCCAACTCTCCATGAAAGATTTGAGTGGATTTGAGAAACTGTCAAAACTTAGAAAAAAAACATGATGCATGATCAAATGACAGATCATTTGACCTTGGAATTGTGCGCTTGCGTTAATAAAAGAGAGGCGCCAAATTTGAAAATTGAAGTCATAAAAATGTGCAAAAATGTAAATTCAAAGAAATTGCTTTTTATTTTATAAAGTTTTTAATATAATTTCCAAAATTAAAAGGACACCTATCTAATAACTTATCTAATATCGAAAATACTTGAAATAACAAGGTGTTTAATTTTATTTTTTATTTATTAACATTTGTATTGTAGTTTTATTCTTCATAGAAACATTACATTAATGTTAAATTAAATTAAAATGTAAATTATTGTAAGTTTCGTTTGTACGGAACGAGTCCTCGCAAATTTGGAAAAAAATTAAGATCCTCCTCTGAGAGCAAGCACAAGGTGAAGAACACTTCCACCTTGCACTTTGTAATCTTGGGCCGTCTTTTCATCGTTCCTAAAAAAAAATTGACCAATGTCAGTTTTAAATTATTAAATTTAGAAGAGATTTAATAAAAAAAAATTCAAATTCAAATGTTCGCCATTTGAAACAACTCAAAATTCTATCTCTTCATTTTACTCAACAAATATTACAATTAGATATATTTTCGCTAAACATACTCTTTTTCAAATAAAAAATGTGGCTATAGAGCGAAAAAGTATTTAATCTAAAATCTAAATACTTTTTGCTTAAAACGAAGTGCTCGAAATCTATCCTCAAAATTTAATCGTTCCTTTTTACACAAAATGTATTAAAACTAGGCATTTTTTCTCTCTGTATGCATACTTATATTTAAAAAGTGAGTACTTCTATAGAGAAAAAATATTTCTAATTACAGTATTTGTTAAGTAAAATAAAGAAAAGCAATTTTAAGATTAGAATTAGGATTCTTAAAATTGTTCAGGCATTCAAGCTCCAAAATTGAAATTAAAATATAGACTCACTGATAGCATTAGAATAAAACAAATAAAGAAAACGAATATTCCAAATATATACTTACATCTGCTTCCCGCTAAAAATCAATCGTTGCTGTTGAGGTGGAATTCCTTCTTTTTCCTCCACTCGTTCCTTTATTCGTTCGACTTTATCCGTTGGTTCAATATCGATCTCAATCTGTAAAAACACATTAAAAAACCTTTCTAGCTTATAAACCAACACAAACTTCTTTTTTAAAAACTTCCTAAATTTATCAAACATTAAAATATTTGAAGGTGACGTCGTTAAACAAAAAAGTTTCATTCTCCACCTTCTTCTATATTATAACTAAATTTACAAAATAGACTGAAGACTAAAATCTCTTTATCATTCTCACTCTCTACCTCCAAAGAGAGGTAAGACTGATTGAAAACATAAGAATTCCAATAGAACCAGATAGAACTGTCAATTGCGAACTGATTTGTCATCATGTTGAATTTCAGGTTATGTCGTCATCGTCATTGAAAAGCTTGAAAAGTTATTTTATTTTACTAATTACCCAATATTCACGCGAAAGTAGACTAAAACACTCGAATTGCTTTGTGATTTCAATTTCATTACGATAAAAACAAGCAATTATCACAAACAGCAAAATCCGCAAAATTTCAAAAACCCAAATATCGAAAACGTCAAACTAATTTCTGACCTAATAGAAAATTATTAATACTAAATTATACTACAAAAAACTTTCTGTTTGTATAAAAATGAATATTAAATAAGGAAAAACAAAAACTGTTGCCGGTTTACATACCTCCTTGCCAGTGAGAGTCTGAAAACAAAAAAATAAATTAGTTTCCAATTTTTGATTTGCACTTCAACCTAATTTTAAGCACCGCAGTCTTACCTTAACTTTGATCAACATGATTAGGCAATTTTAATTAAAAACTGGGAACGATTAAGAAATAGAACGTCAGAAAAATGCGGCCGCAAAGCTTTCTAATGATTTTGATAATTTTGAGGTTAGGACGCTCAAATAGCGTATTCGGTTATCTGCTCCGGAGTACTCCAAGAGTGCTCCGAGCCAGAGTCGAATGTTCGATTTGACAGCACTGCCCCGGTGCAGTGCATTTTTGGCGTTCGGTTTGACAACACTGCTCTGGTGCAGAGCAAAAGTTGTGTTCGCGTAACGTTACTCTGCTCCAAAGTAGTGCATCTTGTGTATTCGAAATAAAAGCTTTACTCTAGTGCAGAGTAAAAAACGTATTCGAGTATACGCTCTGGTACGCTCTACTCTGTAAAAGAGCAAATTTATTTGCACCGTCTCTTGAGACGGAGCATTTGTCTAGATTGTAGTACGCATGCTCATTATTTGAATTTCCATGGATGAGATCGATGAGATCATGGAGTTTACTGCTTTGCTCGAAAGTAGTATTGAAGAAAGTACTGAAAGTTCAATTGATAGTGGTGAAGAAATTATGAGAGAGGCAAATAATTATTTGCAAGAAAAAATTGAACGTCCGAAAGTTAAAGATTATATAGAAACAGTCAATAGC
>JAUESH010000044.1:3789259-3800494 GCA_032275165.1 Synergus magnus | reverse complement strand
GAGTACACTCGCACAGTGCAGAGCAGATGCACTTGCTCGGAGTAGGAGCAGAAAAGAGCAGATAACCGAATTCGCTAAAATTCTCAAAAGCTCAAAAGCATTCTAAAGTGGAGGGGAGAGACAATCACGAGAGCAGAGAGCATGAATTTCCACCAATCAGCGAAGGCAAATTCTCCTTACACATTTTCTCCACAGTGGCGTATTTTCAATTTTCCTAGTGCTGCCAACAGAAATATGAAAATTCTTCAAATAATATTCTTTCGTGGATAAAAAAAGGAATCTAAATTGAATCCAGTCTCAATTTTTTTTTCTTTAGATATTTTTAAGTAATCGATTAGATTTATTTCAATATAAGTTTATTAATTTATATTTAATTTCTAAATTTTGAGTTATTTTTAAACAGTTGGTACCACTGCTCATTTTCGCTCACATTTTCTAGTCACCAGTCACCGAATGGCCGCCGAATGGTCTGGATCGTTTCGATACTTTTATCACTCCATAAATAAAATAGACCCTTTTTCCCAAAAAAAACTAAAAACTATTGTAGTACCAAGTGTAAAAAATACTCCTTTTCGAAATTCCGCCACGATTTTTCCACGATTCAGGCGAGCTCGCCTGAAATGACGCTACCATTTCTTCGTTTGACTGAACGACAACCTAACCTATTTCCGACCTACAAATCGCCAATTTCTCCGAATTCTCGTCAATCAATCATAACCGAAGATTCAAATTTATCAAAAAAGTGCTGTGAGTGACTCCCTGCATCTATAAATTCAAGAAACAACGGACAATATAGCTTGAGAATATTCCAGTGAACGTAATAAAGTGACAATTCTTGCCTCCTTGACACTTTCATGTTATAGTTCTCGACTTTCGTTTATTTCGGACTCAATAAAACAAGAGAAATAATCGAGATGCACCTGCAGGTCACGACAAGTTTTCCTAGCACGTGACAAGTGTCATTGAAAATCCCGCGAAAACTTCGCATCTGAAGGCGTGTGTTTACCAACAAACCAATACAGTTTATAACCCCATTTCGACAATTTTCTTCAAGAATCGAGCGGAGGAGAAAGTTGGTGGCTTCATTTCTCGTTTTCAGTTCTCGTTTTCGTTTCTCCTTTCCACTGAAGATGTGTCGTCTCTGATTCAAAGGAAAAAAAGTAAACTAAAGACAATTAAAAACTGTGATTTAAATAGAAATTATTGTAAAAATAACGATGTCAATGGATATCGTAGAAGATGGAATTATAGAACACCCGAGATCTATAATTCACTTGGACATGGACTGTTTTTACGCCCAGGTGGAAATGGTGCAGCATCCGGAACACAAAGATAAACCCCTGGGGGTGCAACAAAAAAATTTAGTTGTTACAAGTAATTATTTGGCTCGTCAATTTGGAATAAAAAAGTGTATGTCTGTCCAGGAAGCACTCCAGTTATGTCCAGGATTGGTTTTAATCAGAGGAGAAGATTTGACCAGGTATCGACAAATTTCGAACAAGATTTTTGAAATTTTGCACCGGTTCACTCCACTTGTTGAAAGATTGGGATTAGACGAGTGCTTTATTGACGCGAGTTCACTAACAGAGAAATATTTGGATAATAGAGACTCGGAGATTGTTGATTCGGATTTGATGGATAATGGAAAGTTTTTTGGAGACCCGGAGGAAGAATGTCCTTGTGGATGTCATGCGAGGTTGATCGCGGCTTCGAAGGTTGCTATGGAGATGAGGACGAAGATTTTAAAGGAACTGGGACTCACTTGTAGCGCAGGAATCGCGCATAATAAATTATTGGCAAAACTTGGAGGATGTCTCAATAAACCGAATGGACAAACTTTAATTTATCCTTGTGCTGCGGCTGTTCTACTTTCCTCGGTGGGACCTGTTTCCAAGATTCCTGGTGTCGGACAAAAAATGACAGAACTTTTACAGGTATTTAAAATCTATTAAAATTACATGAAATCCTTTAAAGTTTCATGAAATCTTTTTAAATTCGTCAAAATATCTGTAGACATACTCTTTTTCAAAATAGAATATAATATAAGAAAATACATAATAGAAGAAAAATATGATAGAAGAAAATTATTATAATATTCCTTAAGTAAAATGAAGAAATCAAATTTTGAGATTAGAACTTGAAATCAACGCCCTTAAAAGTTCAAGAAACTCCTAGTGAAAAACCTTTTGCTGAAATCGATATCTGTTTACAGGTGAACGAAATCACAACAGTCGAAGATCTGCGGAAAATTTCCCTGGAAAAGCTCGAGCAGAAAATAGGGAAAGATCTCGCAAGGAAGCTAAAGGACTTGGCAGAGGGAATAGACGACTCAGTAGTGAAACCTTCAGGCAAACCCCAATCAATCGGCCTCGAGGATGGCTTCAGAAATATCTCTCTCGTAGATGAAGTCGAATCCCGACTTGGAGCTCTCCTCCGAAGACTTACAGAACTTGCGACCGAAGACGGCCGAATCCCCGTCGCAATGAAACTCACAGTTCGTAAGCAGGACTTCAACAAACCAAATTCCGGAAAAAGGGAAACGAGACAGTGTGCTTTACCTCAGCATCTTTTGCCCCTCACAAAAAACGGAGTTTACGATCACGCAAAAATGCTCGCCCTCACCATGAAGCTCTTCCACAGAGCAGTCGATGTGTCGAAACCTTTTCACTTGACTCTCCTCGGAGTTGCCTTCACAAAATTCCAGGAGAGGACTTTTGGAAGAAGCAGCATCACATCTTTTTTGAGAAAACAGGTCGCCGTCCAATCCGTTCTCGATATCAGTTCCGAAGAGGGAATTCTGGATTCCAAAGTTGGATCTCCAATGAGTACAAATCAGGACAGCAACGATGCTTCCGATGTTTCGAATTCACATTTTGAGAACAGCCTGCTCTCGATTAGTTCAGATTCGATTAATAGTCCGAGACCTGTGGCTGGAACTTGTCAGCAAATCGATGATGAAGATTTGCCCTGTGAAGCTGAACCTTCCCCGAAAAAAACAAAGCTAGAAGTTTGGCTGAGAGAATCACACAGGGAATCACCGAGTAACGAAATGGCCAGCTTGAGACTTGGACCTTCACCTTCGATTTCCACGCCGTCCAGAAAGGAATCTGTTGTTCTTAAATCCTTGCCACTAGACCTTCAGAGGGAAATGAGCCACTGGCCCGTCGCCAGCCAACCGAAAGCGAACAATATATACAAACAATTTATAACTAATAAGTGACAGTGTTATTTACTATTAGACTTTACTCGGCCCTTCTTTTATATATTTCTAAATACAATTTGTATAAAATCAGGTGACAGTAATGCGCTAAAAAGATAAAGAGAAGAACAGAATATAATATTTTCATCAATTGAGATCTTTTTACTGAGAACCCTATCCTAGAATAATTGAGAAAATAATTTTCAGATACTTGAATTTATGATCTGAGGCCTCACAGATCGGCTCACAACCGGATTTTTTTAAAAATAAAAATAGGTAAGAACCCCAATTCTAAGATATTTTGGGAATTTGTAAAACTAATTTACATGAAAACCATAACAGGCTTTTTTTTTTTTTTTACTCCTCATATTGTAAAATTATTTTTTGTAAAAAAAAGTACCCTATGTACACTATTTTTTCCCCATAGGGACTGTAAAGCTTGTTATCTGAAGGATGTTAGGTTCTAAAATAACAAAAATCTTTCAGTAATATCCATTGTATTTCTTAAGATTAAAATTAATAACAAAACATTTTCACTTTCCACCTATTGAGTTGTGTTCTTAAAAATAACAAAACAAGGAAGGAGTATAAATAATAACTCAATCTTAAATGGCTATTTTCTTAAAATAACGTGAAATTAAAATAAAGGATGAAAAAGCGGAAAAATGAGTTCAGTTTTACAAAGATGATCGTCACCTACATATCGATTTTATTCCTTATGACAAGTTCTTAGTATTTTTATATTACAACTTTATTACAAAAAATAAAACTTTAAAAATAATTGCAAGTGCTTGCTCGAGACTAAGTCGACTTACAACGTAGAAAAAAGTTCTACCTATATATATTTTAACGCAGAATTATGTGACAAGACACTAAAACGCCTCACTAAAGCAATTTCTCGTCAAACTTTTAAAACTCATCAATTCTTGAACTTTCGATTTTTATGGACAATGTTGATTCAAAATTTTAAAAAACCTTACGTATTTACAGAAAGTCAATTTTCATTTCGACGAGTATCTTTCAATCAGAAAAGCTATGCTGACGAAATTAAAGTTTTTTTAACAACGAGAATATTTTATTGTGTGATTATTTCTGCGAAAGTCGAATTCATATCATCTAAAAAAAGTATCAGTTATCTTAAAAAGTGATATTCGCTTTTCCCTTAATGGAGAAGTCTTGGAAATCTGCGAATTATGATGAGTCACCAGACCACGCTGAAACAAATTATAGATTTTTTAATTTAAGGAATTTAAGTTTATAAAGTTATCAATTTAAGGATGTTGGATCCAAGTTCTATCCTGAAAATTTGATTTCTTTATTTTATGGGTTCGAATTCCTCCTAGAATTATGGGTACAGAGCGAAAAAATCTGTAATTTTAAGACATTTTGAATAAAATGAAAAAATTGAATTTTTAGGTTCATTGGAAATTCCTCGTTTTACAGAATACGTCTAATAATTGTTGTATAAAATGGAGAATTTAATTTTGAGTTTAGATATCGAAATCTTCCTTTTGTGCAAAAAGTATATAAATTAAATATTTTTTAGTTCTATAGACAACGTTCTATTTCAAACAAGAGTAGTACAATAGAGTGAAAAAAAAAACTAATTATATAATATTTATTAAGTAAATTGAGAAAATTGAATTTTGAAGTTAGAACCTGAATCTAACACCCTTAAAGCCTGGTAAAAAGTCTTACCATGAAAAACAAGTTTATGAATTCGATGTCTGATCATTATTAGCTGCAATTAGTGAGTCCAGAATCGAACTTTTACTATCTCCCAATTCCAGAGGATCGGAACTGAAAGCACCAGTGGGTCTGATATCTGTGACAGAATTCTGTGGCGAAGTTGCGGCGCTTAAAAACATATCATCGTCGAAATCCATTAAAGTTGTCATTGGATTATAAGCCATGAGTTCTCCTCCACTGTTTCCGGAATTTCCGTCTGTAAAAAGAGAAACATTTTTAAATTAGAGACGAAAACCTCGGAGATTCAGAAATTGTTAATTTTTTCTATTTCAAGGTTTGATAATTCAACAATTTTATTTTTGCTGCTTTTGAATGTTACGATTTTCAATAGTAAAATGTTTAATAGAACTTAACATTTAGTTTATTTATTATTTTATTTAATTTAAAGAAAATAAATATTAAGAGATTTTATCCAGATGAATACCTAACCATTAGAATTCTAATTAATTTAAACTCTTGAATATACAACAGCTTCTCTGTGATACAACTATTTGAATTTTCCCACACTTATTTTTTGTTAAAAAGTGGTAGGCGTGCTCAGCTTTTTATTTCAAATTAAGATTAATTATATATTTCAATCGAGTAATGAACCTAAGTACCAAAAATAAAAAGCTGTAAGCTACTCCGAATCTAAATTTGTAAGTATGAAGTCAAAACGAGATTAAAATATGTAATACGAGATTAAATCCGTTTGAATCTTGAAATTGTTGAGTTTATCCGTTGGCAAACCTGTAAAGATTAGTGGACTAAAAAATCCTAAAATCCAAACTACAGTGTCCAGCTCCGGGATTTTAAGCCGAAACGTAGTGTTTTGCTCGATTTTGAATCAAATTTGACCGAATTCGAACGCCATAACGGCTATAGATCAAAATTATGTAAAAGTTTATGAAAAGCGAAGTGAATTTGTAGTGTTTTCCAAAATTTGCGTTGTGGTATTGAAAACTTGATTTCGCGATGTGTGATAACCTCAGAAGCCATTCTTTCTAGACCATTCGAAACTTACTTTCTGGTGAGAATTCGCGGGAAAAACAATGGGCTTAGAAATCTGAGAATTTTCTTCTCGAGTTGTTTTTAACCTATTGCTATGATCAGAAAATAATACGTGCAAGTTTAATAATGTTTTTAATATATCAGGAATTTGGATACACTAACCAGGTAAATCATTACAATACTTTTTAAAAAAATTTAAATTAAGTTCTAATAATAAAATATGATTTCCTCACTTGACTCTACAAATAGTATAATTAGATATTTTTTCGCTTTGTAGCGGTACTCATTTTTAAAATAGAATTATATTTGTTACGTAAAATGAAGAAATAGAATTTTGAGATTAGAACTTGGACATTTGATTAAAATATGGTATATTTTGATTTTTTAAAAATTCATGTAAATAACTATGAAAACTATGAAAATTTATCTTTAAAATTAGACAAAGCTCTTTTAAAAATAATTCATATTTTCGGAGTTATTAACATTTTTGTAAACATCAAAATTTGACGTTTTTTGACAATATCTTTTTATAAAATAGAGATTTTAACTTCCCCTTTGACTTATTAGAAAAAATTTTCAATTAAATATTATACAAATTAAAGAACTTTAAGCAAATGCTAAAAAAACAGGCGTGCCGAAAATTTCTGACGGTAGTGTAGTAGTACGTACAACAAATGCAGTGTTTTTGGTTTGTTGTTAATTAAATGTTAAATCAAGATACTTTGTTTTAGGAAACGTTTTTTTCGCGGAACTTTTGAATTTCACCATCCATACAAGATTTTAAACAGTAAACATTCAAATTTATTTGTCCTTTTATCACGATTAATAAAACAAATCACATTTTCGAAAATTTTAAATATGATTCCCAGTTGGAATTTGTATTCGCGGTTAATTCCTGATTTTCTTTTAATTCCTGGCTAATTCCCGGTTAGTAGACACCCTGATTCCTTTAAGAATTCACTTTTTTGGTTGATAATTTAAATATTTAATTGAAAATTCATTTTTTTTTTACTCAAAAGAATTCTAATTTTGGGATATTATAGGTATTTTTAAAATTAATTTACATAAAAACCACAAGAACAGGATTTTTTTCTTTTTGCTCCAAACATTATAGATTTGAGTTTAAAAAACGGACCATATGAGCGAGAAAAAAATAATAATTATTAATCCCAACTCAAATTTTTTTTTATTAAATTAATCAATTAATTTTCATTTTAATTAACATTTCGAATTAAATAAACAAAAATTTCTTACCGATAGTTTCTCCCTCGTTCTTATCCCCTTTATTAGAATGGGGATTCAAATCTGGATTCATGGGAATTCCAAACGACATCGGATCATCGGCTCCAAACAACTAAAACAAAATAGAAAACCCATAAATTATGTAAATATGATTCAACACCCCAAAAAGCACTTCTATATGGAATAATATTAATAGTTACACGGAAAAATGGTTTATGATAAGTAAAAAATAAAAGTTACATATATTCTTCGTTTCAACAAGACTGCTTTAGATATCACTGATCAAAAACGTTGTAATCCTCTAAAAAAAGTTGGAAGTCCTCTAGAAAAGATTCTTTTATCAATTATTATTAAAAATCTGATAGAATATTTAAATTTTCAACTTGATGGAGTTGTACTTTACCTATCTAGTTTTTTGAGCCCCCAAACCTTTCTGAAACATTGGTTATATTCAGTGACCGAAATTTCCTATTGGAAATATGATGCGCTAAACAACGAACAGATTTCCGGGAGTAGCTATAACCGCAGAATCGTTGAAGCGCTTGATTAGAATTTTATTTCACTCAATTTTTGATTAGATGCATTTAGAAAATATTTCCATATATAATATTTGCATGATTAACTGAGAAATGATCTGTGAATCATTATTTAATTAAAATCATGTGACTGGCAATTTAAATTGTTCATTCAGTCAAGAGATCTTAATGAGAATTTCGTGTCTACCAGAGCATAAATTTGAGGACGTAAATTCAAATAAAAAGTGAAAATTTTACACTTGAGGATGGAAGAGTTTTTTTCAGTTTGAAAATTTTACTATAATCGTGTGCAAAATTGACTCACATCGTGCGCCTTGTTTTGCACCAGGAAAAGCTCCTCATGCTTCGGTTGAATTATAGTTCCAGCCTGTATGATACAAATATTAATTTCGGAGGAACTATTTAAAAAGACGATTGTTCCCACTTCTTTTTTGACGTTACTTATTTCAAAGTTAAATTGCTAGTTTAGAAATTGGAGACTACTATTCTCATGAGATTACCTATTACATATAGTTAAAATTTTAACTAGTAATAAAATAGGAGTACGAAGTACGAACAAGAAATAAAATGAGTCATTAAGAATTGTTCAGGATGAATCTCTAATGGCGTATTGATAACTAGCTTTCTTTTGAAAATTTTGGTTCAACTGGATATTTAGATTCGAGGTCAAAATAGAACTTATTCCTGGGTTTGAGAACAATAATAAATTAGTATTTATTTTGAGAATGCAACGTTAGGATAAATTTTCAGGATGGTCCACCCTGATTTTTGATTAATTAGTTAAAAAAAAAAAAAGAGGATTACCAGAAAGTCAATAGAGCCATAGAGACTCAAGCAATTTTAGATCAAATAATAATTACATACCCCAATCAACGTATTGGCATCAATACTGTAACCTTCTCCGCGCAAAATCTCGCGCAAATTGTCCAGATCACTCTGCATCTTTTCGAGGTGGCTGTCAACTTCCGTTCTAAATATAAATAAGCAAAGATTAGTATTAGAACCATTTTGTCGAGCGATAAATTCCCAAAGGCAATATTTCCCATTTAAATTTTATTTTAGAGGTTTAAATTATTTTTATTAGAGCAGTAGATATTTGATTAGATTCTCACCTCATGAGAAAGAATTTGGAATAAAATTAGAAAATTTTCCGGTCCATTATTTTCAGTCGAAACTGATTTAGGTTTTTATTTGTCAGGGTTTGTTTCTTGTTGATCGTTTTTCTTTATTTTATAGTATATTTCATATCATATACATACCTTTTATCTCTCGAAATTTAAAAATATATTAGTGAAGGAAAAACGAAATTAGAGACTTAGAGAGACGCAAATGAACATCAGCCTCCTAAGGAACTGAAACTTTAAAGATTGGTTTATGGTACTAAATAAAAGTCTACGATTTAGATTTTAAATAAAAAATTAAATTAAATTACCTTTTCAGTTTTAGTAGAAAGTGAATTGAGTATTGAAAATTATAAAAGTTTAATACTTGCCCGTACCTTTCAAATTGTATTTTATAAGGCAAACCGCCCTTGGAAATATTTTCAGTCTGACTCGTCAAGTGGAATTTAGACTTCCAAAATGAAAATCCAAATTTTAGCAAATTTAATCAGGAAGCTTTCTAATTTTATCTTTAATAAACTAAAAATTACTCTGCAGAAACAAAATCTCTAAAATTATCATTTATTTATTAATAATTGTAGTTTGGTTATATTTAGATATTACAGATAATTTAGTAGATTTAAGATTTCGAAATCCTTCGAAATCTTCTAAAATCTTGAAGTTTGTAGTACGTAATCTTGAATCTATTAAAGTAGACAAAAATTTCTATAAATCAAGCACAGCTTGGTAGAGTCAGACTGACAGATTAAAATATCGCTTCTCATTAAAATATAAATTGTTCCATACAAACGATGAATCTTGAGTATCCAGGTTTTGAAATTAACTTACGTTGGTGCTAACCTGTATTCATCATCGGCTAAGTCCGAAGGGTTGACGCAACTTAATGATAAATTATTTGTAGAAGCACTTGTGCTTGCCCCAGTTGGTGCCGTATTTTGATCGGCCTCTGCATTTCCATTATTGCTGCTTAAAGCAAATTCAAATTGTGTCGGGTCCTGGACAGCATTTTCATCAACTTCAACACTGCGTACACTATTCGGGCTGTTTCCATTCTTACTGCGTTCGCTCAGGCTGCTCATTCTACTCGTAATCCTACTTTCTCCAGTCTCAGCATTCTCATCTGACAGAATTTCTGGAATAATGAGAATATCTTCGAGCTTGACCATTTCTGGATTGTTTCTAACTTCTTCCTCGATCTCGGCAATGTCATCCAGATCGCCGGGAGTTAATTCCGGATCCAATGCTTGTTCTGCATCCTTGTTCAAATTTGCTGCCATCGCTGCTAATTTCGAGCTTCGAACTGTTGCTAGTGGCACTGGCTTTGAAGCTGTCGAATGATTTTCAAAGACTGTGATCGTCACGGGATCTTCTTCCTGAGGAACTTCGAGCATGATCGTTTCCTCCCTAAAAAAGAAGATTTAGTTCGTAATTTCCATTTTCGAGTTAAGAGTGTTGGATCGAAGAATTAATTTAAAAAATTCTATCTCTTCATTTTACTCATCAAATATTATTATTAAATATATTTTCGCTTTTTAGAAATACTCTTCATCAGAATAGAAATGTGTCTATAGAGCGAAAAAATATTTAATTTGAATATTTTTTGCTTAAAACAAAGAATTCAAGTTCTGACCTCAAAATATAATCGTTTCATTTTACGCAAAAAGTATTAAAAGCAGACGTTTTTTTGCTCTCTACGCACACTTCTATTTGAGGAATGAGTACCGATTGAGTAAAATGAAAACATCGAATTTTGAGACTAGAATTTGAATCCAACACCCTTAAACAGTCTCTTATCTAATTTGCATTATTAAAAAGAGAGCAGTTTTTAGCATTAAAGGGTGTTTAAATTGAAGACTTCAAAATGAAACAACTGCACATTTAAACAATTTTTTATTAAAAAGGTTAAGTAAATCATTTTAGTAGCAAAGCATTGAAAAACTCTGAAAAAAAATTTTTAAGATGCTGTTATTTTCTGAATTTCTTTCATAACTTAAAAAAATCAAGTGCTTATATCAGGCCTTACAAACCGATCTCTATATCCCTTATTTTCGCCTATATTCAACATAAGGGCCCTAATGGCCCCCATTTTCAAGATTTGGTTTCTAAAGTACCCTATTTTCAGTCAACAATGTAAATTTTTTAAAAATTTTTGCTATAATGACAGATTACAGACTTCATAGTCTTTCCTCTATTCCCCTGTTTCCCCCCCTTTTTTCCCCTGTTTTTAAGAAAATTCCTGTTTTACCCGTTTATTTGGTTGAAAATTCAAATATATATCCAACTTTTTGCTCGAAAATCAAAGTATTTTCTTTGTTGAAAATTCATTTTTACATTCTCATCAGGGAATGTATTAGATTTATGTAAAATTTGACCCCCCCAGTTTTTGTCAAATGTCCAC
>JAUESH010000044.1:3740763-3759493 GCA_032275165.1 Synergus magnus | reverse complement strand
TTTTTTATTTAATTGAAAGGCAATGATTATATGTTCCAATATTTCCAGTTGAGTTGCAATATCACAATACCCAGACGGCACAAAATTGAAGAGCGTGTTTAAAACATCCTAAAAACGTAACATCCAATGTTTCAAAAACTTCCTAACGTGTTTGGTCAGCCAACGTTTTAAAAAGATTTTTCAATTTTGTGCCGACTGAATAAAAATGGCTGATAATGGAAATATGTTTTATTTGTTTATGTATTTATATTTTATATATGTATATACTTCACAAGCCGGCAATAATACCGGTAGAAAGTCGGTTTCAAGCGGGAGGGTTATGTTATGAAATGTTATGATGTGTTATGTTATGGTTTAATTTTCGTTGTATCTTTTTACATTGAATTATTAAATAAAATTTCTAAAATATGTGCTGATTCTATATTATATAAATATTTAATAAGTATAATAGGTTAATAATAACCCTCTATTATTATATATCATTCACATTTCACAGAACAAATTTTATTAGCTATACATTTCATTTTGAATCATATAATCACTGTAGTCATTTTTGTACGATTGTGCAGTGATTAAACAATAATGACAATAATCAACACAAAAATTGAGGCATGCGCATACCATAAATAAATTACCACGCATGCGTCATAACATACGCGGCAGGAATGGAAATTCTCAATCAGCAAAACCTCGCGCGTCTGAAAACACCTCTTTTTTCGGATAATATAATAAATTATTTACATTATTTGACAAAATAAATGCCGTTCCGTGTGAATAAAAAACTACCGAGTATCGAAGAGTGTTAGCTGGTTATTTTATTGCAATATTTCTAAGTTATAATTTTTCCGGTGACGTTTGGTTTAAAAAAAAATTATTGAACTTGGTTTAAGTGCACTAAAAGAAAAAAGGAATAATGTCGTTTTTTACCTGTTGTTTTCGCCGAGTGAGTTATTATAATATTTATATTATTTAATACATTTATAAGGCACTGACTATTCTTACGAAATATTCCGTAAGAATAGACGGTTCCTATTTATAATATATCTATGTATTGTTATTTTGTAAATTCATATTTAATAACTTTTCTATCAGATCGAAATCACACATTTTATTATACAGGGTGACTATCGGAAACCAGAAATGTAATAAGACTTGAAAAATCTGAATTAATCTTTTTACTACGAATTTATTTAATTCTCAGTAGGAAAACTTATGCAAATGTTTTCATGTCAGCTATAATTAACAATAATACTTGATTTGTAAAAGACAAAAACCTTTAGAATTTTAAAAAATTCTCCATTTGTAATGCTTCAATTTTAGTTTATGAAGGCTCGAATTCAAAAATTAGAATTCCTCTAAATATCATCAAAATTCAATGAAACATTCCCGGACGCTTTTCACATATATTTTTTAAATTATCTTTCTTATTTTCAAGTTCTTTAATCAGATGTGTATGAAAGGATGAATAAAGGAAGTAGGGAGAGTTTTTAATTTTCCATGGTCAAAAGATGGTATTCGGCCCTGACCGTAATTTGAAACAACCACAATGTCAACATGCATCGATAGCTCGAGACACGATGAAAACGCACACGTGTTCAATGAAATGTTGCGCTTTCCAAGAGTGTAGATCGACCTTAATGGGAAACCAATTTTCCTCCTTCACCCCTATCGTTCAGGTGGCAAAATCGGTAAACACAAAAATGAAGCTGCTAGTATGGTTAGCGTATGTGGTTGGTAGTGGATGCTGGAAGAGACGAGAAACGAAAGACCGTAACAGATTAGGGGTGAATGGATACATTTTCCGCTACTTAACGGATTTCATGCCCAAGTATCAAAGACTTCGGTGTCCTTGCTCAAATCAACCTCGATATTAATAGATAAAGGCTCTCGTACCTTCAGAACCCTTTAATAATGTCTCGTTTAATCAAACTCTTCTCAGGATAGACTTCCTTTAATTTTATGACAAATCAATATAATTCTATTAGGGTCCTTCATATTTTTTCCATTTTATTGCTTCTTTCAAGGGCCTTCAATCTACCACTATTTCGTCTAATTTTATTTGTTTTTTTAGAGTACTAGCAAACCGATTACATCACTTTTTTAGAGAGGAATTTCAAGAGGTTTCTAGGAATTTTGAGGGATTTGACGATATTTAAGTGATTTTTACGAAATTCAAAAGATTTTTAGGATTATTAAAAGATTTCGTAGAATTTTAAGGTATTTTGGTACATTTCGCGGAGTTTTAAAGGAATTCATGAAAATTTTAAGAGATTTTTAAGAATTCTAAGAAATTTTTTATTTTTTGTAATTTTAAGGGATTTCAAGAGATTTTTCTGTTTTTTAAAAGATTTTATGGAATTTTTAAGAATTTCATGGAATTTGATGAGATTTATAATAATTTTAATGGATTTTAAAGGATTCAAAGAGGTTGTAATAATTATCGTAGAATCTTAAAGAATTAAAATAAGTTTCTGGCAATTTTAAGAGATTTTCACAAATTTTTTTAGGGATTCCAACAAATTTTAAGCGATATTGTAGGTTTTCTTGAAATTTTCAAGGGATTTCAAAAGGTTTGTAGAAGGTTTAAAGGATTTTAAGGGATTTTAAAACTTGTCGTTGAATTTCGAGGAATGTAAAGAGATTGCAAAGGGTTTCTAAGAATTTTAAAGGTTTTAGGATTTTAAATGTTGTCATCGAATTTCTAGGAATTTTAAGATAATCAGGAGATTTTAACGTATTTTAATGGATTCCGAAGGTTTTCGTCAAATGTTAAGAGTAAACCAACACGATTATTTGTTTTTCTTTCTTACAACTTCAAGTCATTGAAAAGCCAATCAGGTTTGCAACAACAATGTATGCGAGATTTTCGAGACATTTTGTTACACCACTTTTTTAAGATAGAATTTATAGAATATTTTACTTGAAATTTTCTGCAGCTCTTTTTATTTTACCATTTTTTTTGTTCATCAGAGGCAAAATCGACAGGACGAGATTCAAAGACCAGTTATGAGGGAACCTCCAGAAATCTCATGGGAAAACACCTTAGGTGCACCAAATGGAGTTCCCTTCGATGATGACACCAAAGCTTTGCTTCGAGATTGCTTAGAAGTCTCAATGCCACCCCCAACAACCTTGGCCGAACTGTTGAAGCGAAGCGATGCTTTTCCTATCCCATTTCCAATTAACACTCCTCGATGTTCCGCTCTAAAGAGTCGAGGGATTGGTACCGATGTTTTAGAGGTACGAACAACCCTCTCGTATATTTTACTTCATTTTAATTTGGATTTTATCTCCTACATTTAATTTTCTGTTTAGGGGTCGTTCAAAAATTACATAACGCTTGTTGGAAGGTTTCTGGATTGAGATAGAGCATTTTTTATAATATTTGCATCCTCACCTTTCCCTAAAGGCGTTACATATTTTTTGAACGATCCCTTAATAAATAATCAGGAATTAATTTCCATTAATAAAATTTGATTTTAAAATCTAGATGAATGCAAATTCAGTCTACCCCTTAATTCACGAAGGGATGCTTCCTCTAATTGCTGGATGGTTAAAATACAAACGACAGTATGGAAGTAGCGTTGAAAAGGCGATGTACAAAAATATGGGCCTCATTCAATTTATTCAACGTCTTTTGGAAAAAAGGGCTGTTTGTTTCTTAAACCCAAGTGATAGTTATAAGCTCATTGATAACACATCGGGGGAAGGTGGTTGGGAATCTGTTGGCACTGATAACGAAAAAGAACCACTGGTGTGATAATTTTCATTTATTCTATTATTATTTACTATTAAATTCTTTGGTTTTTATTTGAATATCTGTATTTTTTAAAACTGTTAAATAAAACTGATAAATTGTTATAAATTTCGTAATATTTTTGTAGGTGCTGGCAAAAGTTTTATCATATGACGAAATTAAATTGTCAGCAATGATGGTTCTGTCTTCTCACACAGTATTTATTAACGATGGTTCACGAGAAAATAGAGGAGTAGTGTCTCCTGATCCTGAATCTATTCAACCCAGAGGTGTTATAATGGGTCCTGTAGGAAGCAGGTATTTTATTTAGCAAAATGTAAATTTTTTATTTATTTACGAGTAAATAGGTTTTTCTAATATCAAACTCATAATTGTTATTTGTTTAGATTTGAAAAACCCCAATTTATGGAATATCAAGATATTATCATCACTCCTCTTCAGAATAATATGGACAACGGGTAAGGGAATATTTACAAACACTCAAGCATAATTAAATTAATGGCATGTATGTTTTTTATTAACTATTTTAATAATTCATTTTTTTAGATATGGTCCGGCAATTGATGGAACCACAGAAGAAATTCGTGGATTGCGAGTAATATGGGCCAAATTTTATGGAGAGGAATACCATCCTCTTTATGAAGAAGGAATGAGAAAATTGAAATCAAAAGAGAACAAAAGATATATTCTTCTAACGAATCAGCTCATTTTCGATATTGAAAATTACATGAAAAGAACTTTATTGTCTGTTGAAATAATTTTACTCGACGCGAATACCAGAGCTGAAAAGCAAAATACAACTGCTTTCATCCACGTTGTAGGATTTGGTCTCGGTAAATTTGACAAAAGTACATTTCGCCAAATGCTTAAATTGATGTTTATCAATGTTTTTTCATTGTTCAGTAGGAAAGTAATTTTTATCATTTATATAATTATCTAAATGTTATTTTAGTTTAATATTACAACTATAATTGAATATAATAATATAATATAATAGAATATAAAAATAATAATATAATATGCATTGTATATTTGCATGGCGAATTTATATTATAGTATTTTATTTGAAATGGCTCTGAAATGCAAAAGTTAATACTTTTACAGGGGTTTGGAGAATTATGCAAGACCAAGAAATATATTTTTTAAAAACTTTCGAAATTGCCATTCGGAAGATGAATAAAAAATTGAAGTATGTCTCGGACATCATGTTTTCGTACTTTAGATCTCAGAAGTGTGGTGATGTTGGAAACGGCGATTACCTCGGAGGTAGCATACAAACTATAAAATGTGACCTAATTTAATTTTATTTAAAAGAGTGAATGAATTTCGTTTTAAATTATTTTTTTGCAGATATAAAAATTCATTTTGCTCTGAGGGAACCGCACAGCAGACTGATTCGACCAACTGATGCGAACAAACTTTTGGTCGTAACTTATGCAGCAGATGGTAATTCACTACCAGGTCCGAATCATACATAAATCTGATTATAATACGTTTAGTAAAATAGATTATAAATTATATTATTATTTATTTGTATGTTTTAGGTAATTGCTTTTGGCAAGGTTATTTGGCATCGAGTGGAGATCCTGCAGCTGCCTGTAGCACTCAAATTGCAGAACTTCACACTCAGAGAATTAATCCAAGAGTCAGTGGGGCTAGTTTACATATAGTTTCACCCGAACATGGAATTTTACACATTTCGGATTACGCAAAACTCCATCTTACTTAGGTACAAAAACTCAGTCATTTCCCCTGAAAGTCCAAAATATTTTTTTTTAATTTGTTATTATGTTGTAAATAAATGTTAAATCAACGTAATTCCACAGTTTATTTTGAATACTTTACGTTAATTCGTGACTGTTTTTCTACACAAGTAATATTTTTTATATCAAAAAACAAAATGTAGTTCCACAAACGTAATTTGAGTGTTGAAAAAGGTATTCGATCCCAAAATCCTATGAGACTGATGAAACATTCATTGTTGAAAACAAATAAAATAAAAATGAGAATTTTAATTGTATCTATTATATCATTGTAATCGCCACCCCTCCTTTTATCTCCCTCGTAGATTTTTTTCTTTTTAGTATTTTTACTAGATTTAATTAAAAATAGTTTCAAGGTAGTCTAAGTGTATAATTGAACAATCAATAGAAGGTTTTGTATTGTGTTATATAAATATAGAATATAGATAGTAATAATAAAATTTATTTTTATGACAGAATAAAATGAAATAAAAAATCAAGTCTATATAATTTAAACTAAAATCTTCATGAATTTATTATGTTTAATATCTCCATCCTTAAAAGATGGAACCAGACATTTATAAAGTTTTTTTTCATACAATTTTGACATGTTATTATTTTTTATTGGATTTATTTAGGAACTAATAAGCCCTTTGGGCCCAAGTCAGCGAAGACCTTCTCGATCTCCTCGAAGTCAGAGAAGTAGAAGTGCAGATGTTGATTGTTTAAAAAAATATACAGAACGTCGAGTGGAGGAAAGAAGACTTACAGAAGCAGGTGATCCGAATCGATTAGATTCTTTGAAATGGATACCACTCTCAAAAAATGTTAATCGATTACGATCCTCAACTCGAAGTCACCCAGGCGTTCCTACGAGAAATGATGGAGGATATCTGGAAAATGAAAGGGGCAAAATTGACTCCACTAGATGGCTTCCAATTGTTAATAGAAAAGTTTGTCCAGAAAATATTCGGCGCAAAAGTAATGAAAAAATTGAGGATGGAAAATATGTTAAACTACCTGCGGGTCGTAGTCTGAGTAATGAAAGCACTTTTTCGAGGAGAGATAACTATTATCGAGAGAGAAATAATACTGAATCTGGGTATTATAGAAGGGAGAGCTATGACCAGCCGAGGTGAAAACAATATTTATTTTATTTATTCTAATTTTTTAATAATTCAAACATTATTAATTAAATTTTAATATTTTTTAGATGGCTTCAATCTGAAATTTCAACATCAAGATATATTCCGTCACCATTAGCTAGAAAATATAGTGAAGGAAGTACCTCAAAACCGATGTCGAATAGGTGGATGACTTTTACGAGATATCCGTCACCAAGTCCTATAGTTAGAAGAAATACAGAAAGACGATCTTATACGAGTGACACCAAGAGAAGTGAAATTAATTGGTCAGATAGGAGCAAAGAGAATATGAAATCATTTTCCACGAGTGAATATAAGGCGGTTCAAGGTTTATAAAATTATTGACTCAAATTTTTCTTATTCAGATTTAAACTAATAATTTTCAAAATTGAATTTCAGCTTCATGGGATATTGATTCTGCAAGACTAAGTCAGCGAATCCGAGAACTCTACGATATAAAAACTGAAACAGAATTTCCAAAGAGATTAAATCATCATTTGAGAGAAAATGCCTGGATTAGTAAAAGCAGTAGTGAAGAGGAAAAATACCCTACTAGAACTGGAAGAAGGAACAGCCAGGAATTGGAATTTAATGACAGATCTTCCAGTTTTAATCAATCTGAAGACAAACCGGAAGTGAAGTCTAAAAAAAGTACCGACTCGACTTTTGATAACGATTGGGACGAAAGACTCAGGAAATTTCACGAGAAGCTCAGATTTAGTGAAGATCTCAGCATCGATCAAAAGATTCGTGCTAGAGATAGAAGAACTTATTCTGATGATTATGAAGATCTAAGCCGAAGGCAATCGCGTGACGAACATTTCGTAAGCAAAATTTATATTAGAATTAATTTCTGTTAATTAACAGAAATTTACTCGGCTTTGTCTGGGATTTTAAGAGCTTTTTTTTATTATATTATATTTATTTACTTTTTTAGGCCAAAGATATAAAAAGGAATTCTGACGCCAGTTCGAGATCCAGAGTAAGTTACGCTGAAATAGATTTCAGTGATATGACAATCAGTAAAAGAGGATCTCGAACAAGTGATGCAAGTTACGTTAGTATAAGTACTTACAGTTCTAAAAGGGGAAGCGTTGAAAGCAAAAATGACAGTATAAATACATACGGCCCAAAAAGGGGAAGCATCGAAAATAATAATGTCAGTAAAAAGACATTTAGTCCAAAAAGTGGAAATTTTGAAGCCCCAAAAGCCCCTCAAATTGAAAAAATGTCTCAAAGAGCTTTCTGCCAATTAGAAGAAAGAAGACCAAGCACTCCTGTGCCTCCAAAGGAGATGAACGATCCTGTTCAAATCGAAAAACCCTTCAGTCAACGTAGTAGAAGAAACAGTACAAGATATAAAGTTTACCTCACTTAAATAATTGTGAATATACCATCGTTGCCATTAGTAGTTTCAATAATAAGTTTCTTCATCTTAAAATTCATTTATGAAAGTATATGTCTTCGGTTAAATTGTTTATCGATTCATTTTTTTATGTATTGAGATGGAATGAACGAAATAAGAACAAAGAACTAGGAGATATTTGATTAAAAATAAAGGGGGACTTTTGAAAATAATTATCACACTGATGATAAAAAAATAAGAGTGTGTAGGGTTGAACTCTACGGTTATGATATAAATGTATAGGTGTGCTTGTGTGTTCTGTATATTCCAGAAAGAATATTATATTTGTAATAACTGAGATATTTATTGTACAAAACAAATAATGGGCCGCAAAATTAAAAATAAATCTCTGTTCTAAAATATTTTTTAAATGTTGATGATATTCAATCAAATTCATCTTAAAATGCAATTTAATCACAAATTATTTCTACCCTAATACATATACCTCCTTAATTTATTAATTATTTCTCACTTCGTACAGACATCTATTACAACTATTTCTAAATTCTACAATCAACAAATGAATTCATTGTCTGTCACTGGAACTTTTTACATCATTAACACTTTCCTTTCCGAATGAAATCCTCGCCCTTTTTCTAAGAGAGGAAACACTACTCGATTGAGATATAGAAGATGAAGAAGGGCCTTGTGAATTTGACGAAGATCCAGAAGACAAATTATTTCCTCTGGAATCCTTACTTGATAAAATTGATGCAGATTCTTCATCATCTCCTTCCATTTTTAACCTTTTTAATCCACCAGTTCCATTTGTTAAATTACTAACAAGAGTCATCGAATTTTTTATGGTATTTGAATGTGAATTTGAATTAATTCGATTCGATTTTAAAAAATTCGTTGACCTATTTCCTCGATTCCAACTATCTGAAAAACTGTTATAATGATTTTGGGAATGTCCTGTTTGTAAGGATTGACCAGATCTGTTTGATAACCCATGTACAACAGGTGCTATCATTAATAAATTATTGCCATTCTTATCACATATTTGGGAACCATGTCTTGTCGAGTTATAACTTCCTGGATACGAATTTCCACTTTCAGTTTGGATCTTATCATTTTTTGATCCACTGCTTGTTTTTTGACAAGCATTTAAGTTATTTTGAGCTATAAATTGAGGCTCGCATTTTATCCTCATATCATGTCTTTGTTTTTGATGCGAATGTTGAACTAGGCCATTTCGATCTTGGGATTTTTGCCAGTCAAGGACGTTGCTCAGAAGTCTTATGTATCTGAAATTATTATTAATATGATTTTTAAATTAATAATAAATATCAATTCAGTAAACTTAAATTAATTTAAATTAATTCGATTGAATAAATAAATCTCTAACCTTATTGCCATTCTCAAAATTTCATTTTTCGACAATTTCTTATCAGGTGGATGAGTCGGAACCAATTTTCTCAGTTCGGCAAAAGCACCACTAACATTTTGTTGTCTCCATCTTTCTCGGCTATTTGTGAAAAGTTTTCTTACACCCAAATTTCCTGGCCTAGTTGTTGGTGAACCCAAATGAATGCTGCCAGAAGTTGAAATTGTATCCAGCTAAAAATTTATTGCAATGCATTAAATACATGACTTAGTTCTGTTGATTTCTTGATAATATGATGGCATTTTTTAAATCGCCTGAAAACTTTTTAATGCTTTGGAAATTCTTTAAGAAAATTTTTAATCCCTTAGAATCCCTAGTAATTTAGTTATCCGATTCCTTAAACTCACTTGAAATTTCTTAAAATACCGAGCAACTCCGGGTAAACTCCTTCTAATAAATACATATAATCGCAGTAAAGATAATAATTTTTATATCAAACTCACTGAATTTGCACGATCTCGCCTCCTTTTATTTTGATCATCATCCTCGTCTGTATCATGAGAATAAAATTCGTCAGATAATGCCTCTTCTTCTGTATCTCTTGGCGTACCTGGAGAATCTCCAGGATCTTCTACCAATTCTCCATCACCAGAAATAAGAGATTCAGCTGGTGAACCATTTTCTGCCTCTACACCCCCGTTACTGGTTCCATTGTATGTTAACATTGGCTAGAAAATTACAGGTCCTAATTATACATAATTTATTAGCTACATATTTACAATCATAGCTAGAGGAAAAAAATTAATGGCTTTTGTTCTGCTAGAATACAATAATAGTTATATTTTTAGGACAAGAATTATAAGAATCATTATTCTGAATAGGAAATCACTAATTGCAAAGATGACATTATTAGCCTAGATATACTTAACGGGAAGTAGATAGCACGTCCTTGACATTCAACATATTTCTGCTAGACCTCGTAGAAAATATGTTCATTGCTCAGAAAGAATATATTTCTCTAACTTTGTGATTTATATATGGAAAATATATTATTGATCACCCTTTGATATCAAAAACTATTCCAGAGAATTGGGGACGACTGAAAAGTTTCGAAAAATAAAATTTCCGACACTAGAAAATTCCTAACCTTGGAAAATTGCCGTAAAAAAATGAAAAAGAATTTTAATAATTGAATTTTTTTCAGTTATTTTCCAATGTCGGGAATTTTACAGCGTCAGTGATTTTATATTATTGGCCACTTTCTGTTGGGAATTTTCTATTTCAGGATTATTATGAACTGTCGGGAATTTTCCAATATCGATAATTTTATATTGTCAGCGATTTTATAATGCCGGGAATTTTATTTTTCGGGATTTTATAACAATCGTCCCAAGAATTGGGATTAACCGTTCAATGATTTAAAAGCTTCTATGAAAATTACGAAACACGACATTAATTAAATTTGATATTAATTTTTTCTTGAAAATAAAATTATCAATTAAATTTATAAATCAGTACTTTTCTCACCATTTTTCTTTTCAAAAACCAATCCTAGAGATTGCGAGACGCAGGACAGTGTGGGAGTTGTTTAAATCTCTAAAATTTTGAACTTCTCAAACTAAATGATAAAATCACATATAACTAATATTTATGCGTACATTTGGAAAGAGGACATGCAACCGTGAAAGTCAACTGCACTGATTTGACTGACAGAAAGTGGAGAAACCCCTTGGAGATGAAATTTGCGAGGGCGGAGCACTGAAATCGTGGGTGGAGCTCTTCTCTACTGGTCCATCCCATGTTGAATCCATACACATATTCTCATACAGCATCCCTTCTTTATCTATTCGTCAATAATCTCCTTTGAAAGAAATTTACTTCGAATATTATTAATAGAAAAATTAATTTATAGCAAAATATTTGATTAATCGTTGAGAACAATAATTACACAAAGATCATAAAGAACAAGGAAAGGGAGAAAGTCAATATTTAATTAAATTAAGGAACAGACCCTCTGGGGACTTGTGATCATTGTTTCCATGACGAAAGTTAATCCCAGTTGAGGATGGATTAAAGTACTTTCTCAGTTACAAGATTCTGATCCAATCAAGGGGAATTTAAATGCTAAATATTTTCAATAACGAAGCATTGAAAATGTTTTATTGTTAATGAGAAATATCTGAAATCTTGAAAAATTTTTTAAATAGAAAAATGGTTTGACTACTTTTACGATAATAAAATTGTGTCCTTTTAAACTTAAAAAACAAGAATTCTTTAAAATATAAGATTTAATTTTAGAAACAATGTACTTCTATCAATGGAAAAACTGCTAGCCATAAAAATAAAAAAATCAATGATTGAAGTTTAGACTTTTTCCCAAACAATCAAATTCCTATTAAGGCCTGAAGGTATCCTTGTGGCAGGAAGTGTGTAAAAAACAGTGCAACCCCAGTTTGAATCTAAAATAAAACCATATGTATCATATTAGGGGTGACTGAAATCATGAGACGACCCCAGATGCAGTCAAGTGACCACCAGTCACGTGTTACATTATTGTGACACTCAGAGGGGTGCCAAGGATTTTCCGGAGTGATGAGCCTACGAGGGTGTCATCCTGCGAACCCGATTAAATCATTGAATCACTGACGTTCATTGCTATGCCATTACCAACCAATCTGCGTGGGAGCAGGTCCATGAAAAGAAAATCTAGTCCAATTATTAAAAAAAAATAAAGTAAAAGAATAGACAACTGAGAGATTTTAAGCAATTCTAGGGAATTATAGCGATTTCAAGAGATTTCAAATGATTTTAAAGAATTAAAAAAAATTTTAGAGTTTCGAGATTTTCAATTAATTTGAAAACAAAATTATATCCTTAAAATTATACATTTACATACTTCGAAACTTCCAGTTTATACAAGCAGTTTTTATGACAGGATTATTTTTGAGTTATAAAATAAAAACTAAAGTAATATAAGATTCTTTCCGGATCTTAACGGCGGATTTTTAATCATTCCTCACTCAAGAAAAAGGCCAAATTAATCCTTTCCAGTTTCGGGACTTAAGAATTATCGCCTCTCGTCGATTTGTCTCCGTAATCTAGAGAATTAATTTTTCATGAAAGACAGAGACAAACAACTTGACCTCGCAATTTACAGGAAGGAGGTGGAACCTGTTCCAGAATCGAGGGAGTTAGAGGGTTGAAGGGCGGAGCATCCCTTATCAGAGGAAAACACTCAACGCTCACTAAACCAAATACGGACCAGAGCTGCTTCTCTTCTGTTTGAGAAAACAGAAAACTTGTCTCATAAAATTCGTTTTATTTTCGAAATTACTGTATCCATTATTAAAATTACTATTACTAGCTAATTTTTACGATCCACAATGGTATTTACTGTATATGAAAATCTTTTCATTACCTACATATCTTAAAATAATAAACATTTTAGTCAAGACACGGAATTGATTAAGAGTTATATTATCTTATCTTTGTTACACCCACAATAGAAAAATATTTTAATGATATGGATTTACGAGTCTCGTCAAGATAAGAAAATTAGAAACTCTTTAACTTCTTCGAATATTATCTAGGACTTATCGTACCAGCTTACAATTTATTTCATGCAGATTTCTTCTCTATAGGAAGTGATATTTTTTTAGTTAGAAATACTAAAAGTGATTATTCATATTTCAATGTCTTATAATTTGATTGCTTCTAAAGTTTAACGTTTTGAAACTAGTTCACGTTTTAAAAAAATGTTATTTTTTTAAAAAGTAAATGGGTACCATAATTTTACAAAAAAATATATAGTGGCCTAGAATTTTCAGAATTGGGAGTAAAAAGTAACGTTTGCTGTTTGATTACGTGTGCATACGCACATCTATGAATGTTTCTAGAGGAGAGAGGGCTAATAATGGAATTAATATGGGGTGGCTGGTCGGTGACGATAAGGAAAATTGATTTCAAACCTACCCCTCTCTACTTCAACGATCCAACTACAGGGATCTCGTTTGACGTTCATGGGACACTGCGCAAACCAAACTGGCACGCCTCTTTTTCTATTGACACACCCTTTATATCGCTGCAAATTCGCACAAAACCAAAACCACCCTATCAGTCACATGTTCTAAAAATTACACCAATAACGGAAATAAGCCTTTTATTCCGATTCAATAATCCCTTTCTTATACTTTTCACACTTTACCCTACAACATAATATCATTACATAACATGTACTGGAAAAATGTCTCAAAACTGCTAATAAATAATATAATTATGAGCTTTATTTCAATTTTTACAATTTTGCAGTTTTATGCAATGTAAGATCCATTTCAATTTGTATGCTGAGTGGTCAAAAATTCAACAATTTTAGGCCCTTCAAATAAACATATTTTCAATTTTATGGCAAGTACATTTGATTATATCAAATTTTTGAAAAATTTTCAGGAATTTGACAATTTTTTTAAATCTAATTTTTATTTGATAATACCAATAATAATAACAGATGGTGATAAAATTATTTTCCCTCAATTTTTTGGTCATTTTTATATTTAGTGGGTCGTTAAACTCGAATTTCCCAGCAAAGGTCACGTGTATAAGTACTTTGAGCTCACTGATTCCTGGTTTTTATTCATCGTCACGAGCAATCTAGCCACAAGTCACAACCTCTGTGGGAAACCATTAGGAGGTCAGGACCCTAAATGAATACAAGTATGGACCATTTTTTCAAGATTACATGAAAAATTGATTTATCAACAAAGAATTTCTTGTAAAAATAAAATTGTTCGGTTTCTGTAGAAGTAAAAAATATTTAATAATCAGAAAATAATGACTGAATATATTTTTTAATAAAATAAGAAAAAATTAGTAAATAAAATGAAAGTTCCTTCAAATAAAAAAATTATTCAGTCTTTTTTAGTGAGAAAAAAGTTGTTTATTTTTTATATGAAGGATTAAAAATTAGTTTTGATATCATTTTAGCCAAATATAATAGAATGTGGCACGTGCACAGATAATATGCCCTAAGCAGATACAATAAGGGTTGCTTGACTCCATGAATTTTAGAAGTCAGAATTTTAAAACTTTGTAATCTACAAGGTATAAGAATTGAAAAAAATAAAATTGAATATAATAAAAGCAATTTATTTAAGACTATTTACTATGCATATTTACATGAATGAGAAACAGTTTAAAAATAATGTGTCATTACTTCGATTTGAATTATACAATGAAAATTAACAAAATGGTACGAAATCTTATTGTTATTTAATTCTCATAAATCGTCATACAACAGTAACAGTCTTGGAATTTTATCTACATATATCTGTAAACTAAAATATAATTAAGAATATTTATTTAAATTGTGTCTAATCATTATTAAATCAGAGAAAATATGTTGAAACAGTTCTATATAATATTATGAAAAATAATTTTATATTCAATTATTTTATATTTTTCTACAGCATAGTTACTTTAGATCATTTTCCATTTGCTCACTCAATTTTTTTTTTATATTTAATCTTTTGTTTAATACTTTTTTTTAAACTTTCATATCTTTATTCATTTGAAATTTATATAAAAATATTTTCTCTGTTTAATTATTTTTACGTATTAGGTATCAAATATGATATATAATAATCTTTCAATGACACCTCCAGATTAGGCACTGTATTATTCAAATATGCATAACTATAACGTTATTTCTTTTGTGTAATTAATGTCGTGAAAAAATCAGAAAAATGAATCCTCAGATGTTTCACATTTAGAATACTGATTTCTAGAAAAATACCCTGCCTGAAATATCACAAGATGCACTTATGGCTAAGTAATAATACAATATTGTATTCGTCAACTTAGAAATATTTTTCAAAAAAATACACATCATTTATATTATTTACAATTTTACTTGAATTTTAATATTCATACCATGAATAAATATGAATATTTAAATATCCAATTAGAAACTTTCACTTTCATCACAATAGCAACTTCCATCCCTATACTGAAAAACATGAAAAATTAAAACTCTGAATTAAAATTAAAACTCTCAATTTGTAAAAAACCTATTGGAGAATTAAGAATCTGACTACCGAAGAAAAATATTCATTATAAAAATATTAAGTCTTAATTGAGAGTTTGTTATTGGTTTTCCTCAGAGCAGGATATCTATTTTTAGTAAGATATTTTTTAAGCGATTTCAATTAGTGGAAAGCAAAAATTAATACTAATAATGGTACGGTGATTACGCAAAAAACATAAATTGAAGTTCGAGGTTCACAGGTTGAAATCACTATAAATTCTTCATTCCATTGAGAGTCATTTCCTCTGACTGGCAATTCTAGGACAGTTTTTTGGTTGCTAAAAAAACTGAAGGGTAATGAACACTCATTGGTGCTGTTTTCACAAGCATGAACTGGATTTGATGTATTATATAGAGTTTTCAGTAAATCAAATTTAATTCTTAGATAGTTTGATTGGATCTCGTTTTCCGAATTAAAAACAAAAAAATAATAACCATTAGCTGGAACCCTGCAAAAAAATAAATCAATGAATTATTTGGTATTTGATATTACCATTTTAATTTCGAAAAGTTTTATTTGAGACAAACCTGTAGGTTACAGTATTGGCAATTGAAGCCAAAGCATGTTGATCTTCATGTTTTGGTGTACATTGTCGATGAGGTGTAAGTGGCAAATTTAAAATCAGTCCTTTGCATTCCAATAGTCTTTCCTCGGAACTGCTAAATGAACTCCAAAATTCAGATTTGCTTCTATCATTCATTGTTGTTTCATTTACTCTTCCCCTATCATCAGCAATTCCATCAGGTGTCAATAATCCCTACACCATTAATTAAAACTCAATTTAATATTCGTTTTTTTTAAATAATTAAATATAACTTTATTCAAGGTTAAAATAAAAATAGAGCCTAACAAAAAAATGGTACCTCTTCAATAGCAGCATCCTCATCTTCATCATCTCTATTCAATTCATCTCGAAGAGGAGAAGACAAGATTAAATCTCTTCTTTGTCTCAATTTCTCTTCCTCAACCACCGTAAAATTTTCCATTTTCATTATCAATCTTTTCTTCAATTCTTGATCATCAATTTCATCAATCAATTGTTGAAACAGTCTTTTTCCCCTTCCACCCTGGGAGACAAGCTTTCTCATAACTTCACCAAAAACTTCAGCTGAAGTTGGATCTTTATCATCGATTTCAGAAATTTTTTTCTCTATTTCTTCAATCTCTCTCAGTTCCTCAACTTCTTTCATTTTCTCTACTTCTTTCTCTTCTGTAATCGTCTCTTCTTTTTTTATATCCCTAATTTCCTCAGTTTCTTTTGTTTCTTTTTTCTTGTTTCCTTCAGACTGAATGTCTTTGATAGTAAAATTTCCTTCATATTTTAATGTAGAGCTTTCCGATTCTACTTGAGCACTATTCTCTTCAATTTGAGTTTTATTTAAATTCATACCTACATTTTTAACTCCTTGATCTATCAATTTAATCGTAGTTGTTTCTAATTTCATTTTGATATCATTTCCCTCATTTCCCGTTTTATTAATTAATTTATAATCCAAAATTTCTGCATCGTGCTCTTCAGACCTTGTAATTTTTATTTTTGCCTCTGGTTTTATTTCAACTTCAGTTTCTTTTTGATCCGATTTTGAAAAATCAAAAAGATCCCTTGGGTCAAATTCTTTTTCCATAGCGGGTGGTTTATCAATGTTTGAACTTTCTCTATAAACACCCTCATATCTGTGATGGAGATTTTCCTTTTGTTTCTCTTTCGTTTCTAGCGTTTTTTTCATTAAAAGCGTCAAAATATTTCTCATAGCATTTGCATCTAATTCATGGCTCGTGGGATTTTGGAAACTTGAACTGAAATAAGTACGATTTTTACTATTGGGCTTATGATGGAACTGAACATCTTGGTGAGCTTTTGTCATTTTTTCTGGTGCATTAATTGAACTTCTACCATCCTAAAATACAAAAATATTTGTATTCAAATTACAATCGTACATTTAAAATTTTTGATATATAATAAGAAGACAAATTTTTTTTAACAAAAACTAAAATAATAATACCTGCAGAGTTTCGTTTATTTTCAGCAAGCCTTTTTCTTCAGCAACTTGCAATAATTCTTCCAATTCTTCGCTGCTGTCGTCGCCAATAAATGCACATTCATGCAAATGTTTGTGGCCTCTTATAATTGTTAAGGATGCACCAGGCCATCTGCAATTAATTAAAATTTGTTTGAATTGGAAACTTGATCTAATTTAAAAGTCTTAAATTATAATTGTAATTTATTATCAAAAAAATAATTATTTATTGAGAATTAAGTTAGACTTTGATTTTTCTTGTTTAATTTACACTTTTTCAAATTCTACCTTACACAAGTTGATACTGTGACGCTGGAACCACGTAATAGGTAAAATCCCCAATATTCCTTCATGTCATCTTCCAAAACTAAATGTCTTGTCATCGAAACTGGTATCAATTCACCCTGAATATTTGGCTCATGGCTCATCAAGTATGCATTAAAAGTTGTATTGGCCTTTACCACTTGTCTCTGTAATATGTAAATCATATTAAAAAACTAATGATTATAAACCTTAAGGGCCTGTAATACTTACCATATGAGCAAATTTAGATTGCCCAGGTTTTTTTCCACAATTTTTACTTTTTCAAAAAAATAATATAGTGCACAGCCGTAAAAAACGTGAACACAAACGGCTGTGCACTATTATTCAAATTTTAAAAATGTACAACTTATTTTTTCATTACTTATATTCGCTAAAAATATTTCTATGAAATTGCCTATGCAAGAAATTAGCAATGTTCGCTCGTTTACATGAATTTTAAGAGATTTTTAAAGATTTAAGTGATTTTAAATATTTTCGTGAAATCTTAAGGAAATCCAAGATATTTTCTAATGTTTAAAAAATTTTCGTAACATTTTTTAAAGTTTATAGTCGAATTTTGAGGAATTTCAAGGAATTTTCATGTTTTTAAAAGATTTCGTCTAATTTTAAGAGAATCTAAACAATATTGGCATTTTTTATGTCGAAAGGGGTGTCATAAAAGATTTTTCCTAAGGGCGTTACATAGGCTAAGGTATTATTTAGAAAAATACAGAAAATATTTGGTAACAGATAATAAAAGTATAATAAATCACTATAATTTAATTCATAAAAGTTGAAATTTGTAAAATTAGAAATCGGAATAATAAACATTAATTTTAGCTAAATTTTTGGAATATTCCAGTCCTTATTATCTTCTCAAATTCAATAGATAAGACAGATATTTTTTTCAATACGAAACAACGCAAAAAGTGTTCAAATGAATAAATTTAAAC
>JAUESH010000044.1:3695365-3740663 GCA_032275165.1 Synergus magnus | reverse complement strand
TCAAATTCAATAGATAAGACAGATATTTTTTTCAATACGAAACAACGCAAAAAGTGTTCAAATGAATAAATTTAAACTTCAGGTGCGCATTTTATTGAATCCAGACATACCTATGAATAATTAAACATCATTAAGGTGATGTATGTACATATATACTCAGTGATTATAAAGTCAAATGTTATCTATGTTTGTAAACATGAATTTTTATTAGAGTCATTGTATCATTCGTGAAGTTTTGTTTGGTATAAAAAAAAAACACCAACCATGCTTTCAATATATATACCTAGTTCAAAAAAATTATTTATATTAAAAAAATATTAAACTTACAAATGATTCATTTCTCATTTATCTGTGTAAAAAATTCCACACGCACGTAAGAGTTTCTTTAAAAACTTGAATCAAACTGTAAGTCTTTAAATGCGACCAGAATTATTTTTTATAAATAAATCTTTTTTCCTCATGATTGAAATACCTGGCACCAAGTCGTCGAAATTTTTCCATCTATCAGTCTTTGATCGGAAATAGTAAGAGGATAAAGTTGAGCCGAATAAACTCGGTACCTCAAATAAATTGGACCAGCTACCAAAATGGCTGGCAGAAATGCACCAAGAACACACAACCGAAGAATTCTCAACGGAACCTTGAATTCTTCCTTCCGGTTTTGTCTTTTCCTCCTTCGTCCTCTTTCCTCGCCTAAAAAAATAATTAACAAACACGGAAATGTCAGAATTGTTCACCTTCAGTCATACAATTTTTTTACGTAAATCAGAATAGAATATATTTTACACTCAAAAACTAACGGTTCTCGTTTATGTGACCCTGAAAAAGCTATAAAAATAATGTATAGTAACTCTTATTCTCTCCGAAAAAAAATTTCACAATTATTTCTTGAGCTACCTTCTCTCTTAGTTAAAATTGTAATTGAGATATTCGAGCAGAGTGGCAAAGTAGGCAAAGATTTTTAAAACCTTTAAAATTTCTAATAGGGAAGTTATGTTAAAAGAATTGAAGCAGAAAATCACGTTCGAGATTGTATGGTATAAAGTCAGGCCAAGGATCTTTCTATAATTTTTAGCTCGCTCTTTTTGTAATGATTCTTGCAAATATATCACTATATAACTGCATTGTTAAAAATATCTTAAGGTAAAACAAATTAGACTATATTCATTTTATATTTTACTAGCGGAAATTTACCCGGCCTTACTCGGGATTTAAAGAAATTTTAAGTGACTTTAGGAAATTTCAATTCAATTTCATTTCTTAGCTGGTCATTCACAATTCGTTATATAACAAACAACGGAACACAAAACACACCTCTTAATTAAGTATTCTTATGCTATAATTTTTAATCCCTGCCTTCACATTCAATGACATAATTAGCATCAACGATGACTCGCTAATGATATACGAACTTGAATAATTCTCTGAATTAAAATACAAACTTTGAGAATAAAGATCATATTGTGATTTTGGGGTCCAATATGCGAAAAATGTGAAATAAAAATTAACATGATTTAACTTTAATTTCATTCCATGATAAAAATGAATGAAATTTTGCTTTGTATTCTCACGAGCAGACACAAACATGGTAAAACAAATATAAAAAGAGAAATTTATTTGATCGATTTATCTTACGTTATCTCCTTACATTTTCACATAATCCATTTATGACATTGTATGTACTCTCATACACATTTACACATTCTTTTTACAGATTTGCATCAATTATGTAGGTGTAAATATTAAGCAACAAAGGAAAATTCCGACAAATCTATATACCACAGAAGTGATTCTTTACAAACTCGCATCTATAGGTGAATGATCTTAAAATAACAATACAAATTTTAAATTTTTGTATTGCCTTGATTTTTGAAGACCTTAATGTTATGTATATTTAAAGGATTTCTGAAATATTTCGGAAATTTTAATATTCCCAAAGGTGTCTCTTTTCTGTTTAAATATTATTAACTTAATACAAAAATTACTTAATACAAAACTACTTAATACAAAAACTTAGTAAAAAAATTTAGACCGATAATAAAATAATGGTCTGATATAGTCGACCTTTACTTTTTATCTGAATTGATAAATGATAAAAAAACTGGTTAAACTTATATTATCATTATTATCTGATCAACCTCTGACTTCAAATAATCCAGAAGACATGCGCATAATTTAAAACACTCTAATTTGTTTACATTATCTTAAACTATTATTAAAATGAAGAATGAAGAAAAATAAAGTTAAAATAAAATAAACAAATATAAAATAAATGTTATATGTAGCCAAGTCTCTTTCGATATTGCAATGCCCACTAAAAATAGAGCTTTTCGCACAATCTTTCTATCACTAGTTACATTGGCACTTAATTGTCAATCGATATTCAATCTCCACGTGCCAAATATCGATCATCTTGATGATAAATATTCGTACTTTCAATTAAATTTTTATCTCATTTTTTTTAATACCTATCTCAGATTAGGTGATAGAATGATAACAATTTACTCGACTGAGAAAGAAATCACAAATTATGATTGATGTTTTGTAACAAAAAATTTAGATACAAGCGTAAGTTGGCTGCAATATTATTGATTCCAGTTTAAAACTCTCTTTATCTATTATTCAACAAATCGAGAAATATAATTTCACCGATATAAAAATTCTATTTTCTTATACTGTTGGCACATATTTGATCTAAGGAGAACAAAGATTATTTACTTCTGTGATTATCTTCTTTTATCATTTGTCCCAGACAATTTTATCTTCAGCTTTATTTCTTTTTTTGTTTTTGAAGTACATAAAACTGGATTTTAATTATATTGTAGCTTTAGTTTCAAATTCAAATTATAATAATTGTAAGTTTAATTCTCAGTTTTCTGGCAGAAATAGAAAAGTAAAGTTGCTCTTATCGATTAGTCACAAAGAGCAAAAAACTGAAGATTGCAAACTTTGAACTTGAGCACGTGTTTTTTTGACGTTTATAAACAAACCAAGCAGCGATAGTGAAATGAAATAAAGTTCCTCAAAAACAACGAAATTCATCATTTCTATATTAATCATTATTTTCGAGATTAATTTGCAAGAATTTTATCACTTAAAAAAGTTTCTTCTAATGAAAATCTATGTTTTTAATTAAATACGAGAAAATTGTTGTTGTTTTACAGTATATTTTCATCACCTTTGTCCGCAAATTAGGAATTTGGCACTGTGCCAAATGCTAATCTGCGACTCCAGTTTCTACAAATGATTTGAATATTCAAACCACTTGATCCAATACTTAACAGAAATTATTTTATAATTTATTCAAAAAAATATTTATCAAATAGTTATCTATTTAAAGTATTTTTGAAACCAGTTATAAATTTCCGAAATATTCCACTGGAAATATTTAGATTAATAAAATAATTATTTAATTCAATTCAAGCTTTTTAGACGATGTAGAGTTTTATAATTGTATTAATAAAAGTACAAAAGCTTGACTGCTTACTTAAAGAGTATTTCTTCAGTGGGATCGTTGACATTATAATTGAGTTTAATGAAGAGCGTTGACTCTTAGATACTAATGTAATTAAAATGAAACTATTTTTAATTTTTTATTCGAGAGTCAGTTCCTCTTTGTGGAGAACATCGTTCTTGTAAAGCACACTCAACACTGACACACAACCGATAAAATGTTCTGATGGCTAGACACTATAATTTTATCCATTTGTTTAGCAATAATACAAGGCTGGGATCTAGAAACTTTCAAAATTAAATTTACACAAAACCAAGACGCGCCTCCACAACTCGGTGTCTCACGTGCGACTGCCGAACTGTGACTTTTCAATTCAATTTATTCCTATCTCAATCGCCGCGTCCTTTTTTTATTCCGTAAACTGATAAATTTTTACGATTCATTTTTAAAGTTTTTAAAGTTTTAAAATTAACAGCGAAGTCATTTTTTTGATTTGTTACAGATTTAATTTCAAATTTATTGTTAATTTTAAAAATTTCTAAATTCTCCATTTTTAAGTTTTAATATTCTATTTAAAGTATTTGATTCTACTAAGTAACCCTTGAATTTATCATTTTTTTAAATTATTCGCTTATAAATAAGGAAAAATCAAGTCAAATTGCAGTTAATTTTTAATGATTAAAAAGCAATTAGCTTAGAAAATTTGAAATATTTCTTCAGTTTTAAATCTGTAAAATTCAAAGATTTTGAAATCAGAATACACAAATTTGAATTAATTGAATTAAATAAAAAAATATTTGAGAAACAAAATTTACATCATTTCTGATGGGATAAACTTGAATGGCATTCCATTTGAACATGACATCTTAAGATTCTGAGAGTGCCATATCTGCATCGCAAATACACTTTTACACCTTTAGATGACTCAATAGTCTCAGCACATATGCCTCTCGTCTGTTTTTCACTCGCTTATTGTTTTCCACGTTGAAAGCTCGTAAAAATGAAAGCTTATCATTCTAAATCAACTTGCAATTTTGAAAATATTATGAGATTTTTGATTACATGATTGTTGAGATTATTTTATAATAGACGATTATAAAACTTTCGCGATCTTCCCTAATTAATTAATTATTTTAAACAACTTTTTCTTTTTGTAGGTATAACTTTTGTATTTCTGATGTAGGATTGATATGTCACAAAAATGTATTAATTTTTCAAATTATCTAACGGAAATACGCGATCAGTGAGAATACAAAAAATGCACTATTGTCGGTAGAAATGTATATTTATATAATGTTAATTTACACTAAATAGAGATTACTTACGCATTCTTTCTCATTTTAATTTTCTTTTTAAGAATTAGTCTCAGATGAGGTTTCCCACATCAGAATGTTCATTCCATTTGCAGCAAGGAAACAATTTTTCTGGGGATGAACAGAGATAGAAACTGTTGCGTGCTTCGATGGTTTGTCTCCAGATAATTTTGCAACGACTTTCTGAGTTGCGAGTTCCCAAATCCAAAGATTGCCATCGCTTGAGCCAGAAAGTATATGTGTGTCATTAGCATCGACACTGGATTCCAGACACAAATCGGTTGGTGGAAGACCTAAAAACTCGCCGAGGAGTTCCCCTGTGTCCTTGTCCATTAATCTAATTACTCCATCTGCACAACTGACTAAGATGCACTGTCCATCTCTTGTAAAACTTGCACACGTAACGATTTCTGAAAATAAAATTTAGAATTAGAATTTACATTGGAATAAAGAATTGAATTATAGTAAAAGTTATAATTTTAAACATTACTTTTAAATTCAAAGGAAATTAGTTTATTATACCTCCTAAATAATCAGCGAAGAGTTCGCCATTTCTTATATCGTATCTTCGAATTCTGCAGTCAAAAGAAGCGGTTAAAATTTCGTAATCAGAAACTCTAATACTTGATATCGTGTCTTTAGCATCATTTAGAGTTTGTGCAGGATCTTGAGCTCTGGATCGTGTATCCCAACACATAACAGAATTATCTCGAGAACCAGAAATCGCCATGGTAGATTCTTCATTATATCTGTAATTGTAAGATTAAAGCTATTACCTATTCAAATTGGAATGTTTTTAATACGCCTAGTTTAATTCGATAAGTCCATAGTTTCTTAGAAATATGACATACAGGGCTTTTTCCATTTATTTATTGATAAACTTAAACAAATAAAAAATTATTTCTCACTTCACAGTCATAACTGGTCCTGAATGTCCTCTAAATCTTCGAAGAGGAGTTCCGGTTGCAACGTCCCAGACAATTACGGTTTTGTCTAAACCACAAGAAACTATTTGACTGCTATCACAAGAAGCTTGAGCATCCATCACTTCATCTCCATGGCCACTATAAGTTTTCAAGAGAGTTCCTTTATAAGGATTCCAGAGCTTTACTCTTCTATTGGATCCACAAGTCACACAATAAGCACCATCAACTAAAAGAAAACAAACATTCAACTCATTAACAAAATAAAAAAATTTTAATCTTAAAATAAATCAGGTGCATTAATTTTAAATTATTATTAAAACGCCAACATGAATTCAACTGTCACTTAGTGATAGAAACCCAATCTCCAAAAAAAAATAAGTAAAAAATGAAATGAAAGAATGAACGAAATTAGTAAGATTATTATAATATGTAATTCTAGAATAAATAACTAAAAATTCACCTACCACTGAATCTTACAGCACGCACAGCTCCTTGTTGACAGTCGATATATTTTTCAAATTTATACTCCATGTTTTATTTTACAATTGATTAATTAATTGATTATCAGATTTTAAATAAAAATTACTATAACCATTACGACCATTACAACACTGAACATAACCTCACTTCACATTTATAATTAACTGCACATAAAATCCTCTATTTTTGATGAGGTTTCGATTTGGAACCATTCAGACCTTTCTTTTTTCATTAACAAACTAATAAACAATAAAATGATTAAATATACGTCAAATAAGAATATTTATAACACTTCTATAATATTTTTGTTTGTTTATATTAGTTTATAATTAAAGTGACAAAAGATCAAAACATTGGCGCTGTAATCAAAAATTTAGTTCCTTTTTTTGCCACTAGAAAGCATTTTAATTTTTTAATTTAAAATTAAATTTGACTATACTTTTAATATACGAGCAACCTTAAAACCTTTAAATAATGCTAATAGTATTTTCTGATTATTATATGTCCATCAAGTGACCTAAATGTCGCGAATAATGTTAATATCTCACATAAATGAGATCAGTTTTTAATTTCGCGGGCTAAAAAAAGATGGCTGTCATCTGTCATCCCCCACTCTTCTGCGCATTGCGTTCAAATTTAAAAATATGTAACATAACCTTTAAAATGCATTTCGAATTTGACAGCTGTATCAGTTGTATTTAACAAGTGGTGCTTACAAATGCTTTATAAAGTGAAATAGTTAAATAAACATTATTCTGAAGAAATAGTTTAAAATCGCAGTTTCCATGGCAATTCTTCTAAATGATCAGGTTTACACCAAATCATTTACTCCCAGAGAATATCAAGTTAGTTTACAAACCTTATACACTTTCATTTATTATTATAGATTATTTGTTTGTAAAAATATGTAATCATATTGTTTGTTATTTTATGAAATTGTTACTTTAGAAAATAGAATTTTTCGCAAAAGATTATACCTTACTCTTATTATTAAATTTATTATTAAAAATTAGGTGGAACTCCTCTACACGGCGAAAGAGAAAAATATAATAGTATGTTTAGGAAAAAACTCAGAAAAAACTTTCATTGTGATAAAGCTCATTCAAGAGCTTTCCATTAGTACTAGAAGGTAAATACAATTATAATTTATTATGCAATAAGAGATTAACAATCATTTTTAATTAATAAATCTAAATTCCTAATTTTTTCTTAAATTCCTAGATTATTATCCGAAGGAGGAAAACGAGCGATTTACATTTTAAGAGACCAGGAAAAGTGTTTAATAAAAGCGAGTTATGTTCGTCAATTGACTGACTTGAAAACAATTATCTGCGATTCTGAAATAAATCCAAACTTCGAAGAACAATTTTCCAATGTTCAGGTAAGACATAATTTTTGAGAGCTTAGATATATCCTAATTAAACTTGAGACTTGAGTATTTTAAAATTTTCCAGGCGATAGTAGCGACCTCCGAAACATGTGCACAATTAATAAAAGAAAAGAAAATACTGCCAAGTCAAATAAATTTGGTTATAGTTGATCAGTGCCATCAATTTGTGGGAGACAGCACACTCGACTATATCCTACGATATTTTTTATCCAGCAAAGATGAGCCCAGAATCGTCGGACTTGCTGTACCTTTATTTAATTTAACTGAAATTCCTGGACGAATTGGTCTCGAAATAGAAAGAATTGAAGCTCTTTTTCGATGTGAAATAGAAACAGGGAGCGAAATCATATCGATACTTCGGTTAGTCCTTAAAAAAACTTACAAAATTAAATAAAATTTTTTAATTTGAAATTCTAATACTAATAAAATAAAATTATGTCTTTAGTTATAGTCCAAAGCCAAAGGAACTCGTGATAGAATACGATGAGGGAGAAAAATCAAATTTATACGAAGCCCTCGAGAGTTGTGCGAATCACGCCATGGATTTTTTAAGGGATCACCGCTACGATCCCACAGAAATTTACACCGAAGAATTTCTCGAAGATATTCAAAAAATTCCTGATCCCACACAAAAACCCTGTGAGATGATTCAAGATTTTTTGTATATTCTTAAAACCCTTGGGCCTTGGTGTGCTGATCGAGCAGCTCTTGCTCTTATTATGTTGAGTGAGAAACTCAAAATTAAAACTCCGTATGAGAGGCATTATCTTCTTTTTAATATGGTGGAGTCAGTATTTATAAAAATAAGGTAAATAATGTTCTAAAATGAAAATTAAAAGAAGAAAATATTAAAAATTTATGTTAATTTTATTTAAATAATTTCAGAGCTTTGTGCGATAATGCTTTTGAATTATTAAGTGATAAAGAAAAGATTTACACTTTCTCGACTCCAAAAGCGCACAGATTGTTAAAAGTCTTGAAAACTTATACGCCCTTTCATAAAAAGGATCTAAAGAATGAGCTTAAAAAGGGTAATAAATCATTCTTAATATTGAATAACAATTTTCTTATTTGTTATTAAACTAATGTATTCTAGATTCGAAGAAGGAAATATCAAACCACAGGGAACCATTTAAAAGGTCTGGAAATTGGCGATCGAATGAAGACGGTTTTAAAAAACCTTTGAAGCCACGGTATCTTCGTGGAATCACAGATCCTGATTTACTCTGTGGAATAATTTTCGTGAATAAAGGATTCACAGCCAAAATCTTGTTTTATTTCCTAAATGTGAGTATTTATTTTTTCGGGAACCTATTATGTAAATTATTATTTAGTAGTAATTTCAATATTGATTTTAATGCTGTAATTCTATAACACAAATAAATATTTTTCAAGGAGGTAAGCAAGCACGATGAAGACTTGCATTTCCTTTCCCCACTTTATACAAGTGAAAAATCAAATGAGGATGTTAGTTATTCTCGTGATGTGGCAATGGAGTACAAAAAACAGGAGGAAGTTTTGAAACGCTTCCGAATTCACGAGTGCAATTTGTTAATCGCTACTTCGATTTTAGAAGAAGGTTTGTTTAAATTTTGTGTATTTAATTCTTATATTTACTCACTTTTTTTATTGAATGAAATACCGTTTTAAATAAAAATTATTATTTTCAGGAATTGACATTCCAAAGTGCAATCTTGTGATGAGATACGACTTTCCTAAGAATTACCAGTCTTACGTACAATGTAAAAGTAGAGCGAGGACAGTAGATGCTTTACATATTCTTTTGGTGCCTCGAGATCAATCCAAAGACTGTGTTTGGCAACTTGCTCAGTACCATTATATTGAAAAGGTATTTTTTTTACAATAAACAGGTTATATCACCTCCTGGCAATTGTAAAAATTGTATTTTTTTATCTTCAGATTCTATTAGCTAAATGTTCAAATAAGGAACCAACAGAGGAAGAGGAAATGGAAGCTGATAAATATGCAGACATCATTCCACATTATAAACCTTTGGAGGGAAACGATGCGGCAAAAGTTTCTTTTAATTCCGCTATTTCTTTAGTCAATAGGTAAAATTTAACAGTTATTTATCAGAAATTGAATTTCTTCAGTTTAACTGGCGAATAAATATCAAAAATAACTTATTATATAATTAGAAAATTATTTTAAAAACTAAAATTGTAGATATTGTGCGAAGCTACCAAGCGATACGTTTACGAGATTAACTCCAGAATGGAGTACAGAAGTTGTAGAAGTCGATGATAAAATCATGTACGTTTGTTCCTTGCGTCTTCCAATAAATTCCCCTATAAAATACGTTGTTTCGGTAAGTATTTATAATTAATTACTTGTTTGTTTATTTATTAATAAAAAATAAATAAGTTCAAGATTAATATATTCTTATTTTGTAATTTGTAGTCGTATCCGATGCCAAATAGAGCAATGGCTCGAAGAATGGCTGCTTTGCAATTATGTGTGGAGTTACACAGAGGAAACGAAATCGATGATAATCTCCTTCCAATTGGCAAAGAAAATTTCAAAGCTAAACCCGAAGATGCAGAAGTGCCGGCTTTGCCAGATGAAAGTAGAGCTGATTTTTCGGAAGCTAGACCTGGAACCACAAAACGCAGACAATATTATTACAAAAAAGTAATTTTTCTAAAAATTCATTGATTACTTTAACATTAATTAATATCTTTTTTTTATTTGTAGACTGCTGAAGCATTAATCGACTGCAGGCCAGTGATTGGCAAACCATCTTATTTATATCATATTAGCATGGTTTTAAGTTGCCCCTTGCCGGAGGAACAAAATACGAGAGGTCGTAAGATATATCCGCCTGAGGATTCCGATATAGGGTTTGGAATTCTGACTCTCAAAAAAATTCCCACAGTAATTATCCTTTTACGTTTCACTCTTATTAGAATCGAATATAATACATTGTTTTATTTTAATCATTTTTGTTTACTTACAGCTTTGTCCCTTTCCTATTTATACAAGATCAGGAGAAGTGCATGTAACACTTACTCTTAGCAAGCAAACTGTGATGTTAGATGAAATTCAAATTGATAGGATGGCCACTTTTCTTAATTTCACGTTCACTAATGTACTTAGGCTTCAAAAGTATTTAATGCTATTCGATCCTAATGCGTCGGAACATTCCTACATCATCGTACCCGTAAAGAAAGGCAAGTATAAAATATAAATATTCTTCCAATTAGTATTTTATTTTAATTTTAATAATTTAAACTAACCTTTTTTTAATATTATATAGTTTCGACAATAGATGGTATGGATATTCAAGTCGATTGGGAATTTCTTGACTGCATTTATCAAAATCAGGATACGATTCCTCGTCAAATTCCAGAGGAGCACCGAAAAAATTTCAAATTCGATGCTTCCAAGTATCATGATGCTGTAATAATGCCTTGGTACAGGAACAAAGATCAGCCACAGGTAATATTTCTATGTAATATTTGGCATCTTATATTTTTACCTTTGACAACTGAGATTTGAATTTCTTAGCTCTGTTTAAAGAAACTTCAATCTTTTTCACAATTATTTTTCTAGTATTTTTACGTGGCTGAAATATGCCCGGGCCTTAATCCAAAGTCTTCGTTTCCTGGTGCAGACTATCATTCATTCGAAGAGTATTATTTGAAGAAATATGACATACAAATACAGAACTTAGATCAACCTTTGTTAGATGTCGATCACACATCGGCGAGACTGAATTTTTTAACTCCTAGGCAAGTTTACATTTCTTTTGATTAATTTCTTCATTCTACTTTCTTCTTTTAGGCAAAAATTACAATTTTATCATCGAAATTAAAAACAATCGTTTTTTTTACAGGTACGTGAATCGTAAAGGTGTAGCTCTACCCACAAGTAGTGAAGAAACAAAAAGAGCAAAGCGAGAGAATCTGGAGCAGAAACAAATCCTAGTTCCTGAATTGTGTGCTATTCATCCTTTTCCTGCTTCTTTATGGCGACAAGCTGTATGCTTACCTTGCATTCTTTACAGAATCAATGCTCTACTCTTAGCTAATCAAATTCGATGTCAGGTCGCACAATTGATAAACTTAGGACAAGAAAATTTAGACTCGGGTAAATATTTTTTTCCTTTTTTATTTGATGCTACATACCTACATAAAATATGAAAAGGATTTCATAAAACATAATTTATCTCTAAAATATTGCAGATTTCAAGTGGCAGCCTTTGGATTTCGGCTGGAGCCTCGCAGAAGTTTTAATAAAGTCGAAAGAAATAGAAAAAGCAAACGAGGCAAAAAGCAAAGCTCTCACAGACTCACTTTCAAACGACGTTTCTTCTAGAAACGATAAGACTTTAAAATTGGAAAACAAGACGAGCAAGAAAATCAACGAACTTCCTGTTCAGGAAGAAAAAGATTCCTTCAGTTCTAATGAAGACGAATTAGAAATCGGCACTTGGTCCAACGATATGGCAATAACTTCCATGGATTTTAATTCCAAGGAAGCTTTTCCTCTAGACATTTCAGCACTAGAAAAAAATTACACTTGGAATGACGTTCGTTACGGTTCCCCAACTTATGAATCTGATGACGCTTATGATTCCGATGAAACTTACAGTGATGGTTTAGGAGGTTCCTCTGACGATAGTGAAGAAGAAAATCGAGGATTACGAATCGAATACACGGGAGAAAATGTCGCTGAAGCTGTTGAAGATGAAAAGCAAATTTCAAAGCGAGAAATTAACAAAAAGATCTTGGAACTTCTCGAAAGCGAAAAGAATTCAAGTGAAATTTCTTGGATTTACGAAGAGGAAGAGGAAGAGGAAGAGGGTTTAGAGAAACACAAATTAGCTCATTTTCAATTTGCAAAATTTAGGCAAGAACATATCATGAAGAATGGCTTCTTTATTCCCAGCAATCTAGATATAGCGATATCAAGAAAAAATTCTACAGGGTCGCCAGACGAGGGGAAAAATTATGATTGTAAATATAAAGATTATATCGAGGAAATCGCTAGTCGATTTAAGGAACACATATCGGATAAAAAACCCTCACCGAAAATTGTGAAGAAACAAAGTGCAATGGGGGTAATGAGAAATGAGAATGAGGAACTTTTTAGTTTTGATTCTCAGCCGGAATTAAAAGGACATCCGGGACCGAGTCCTAGTTTAATTTTGCAAGCTTTGACAATGTCGAACGCTAATGATGGAATTAATTTAGAAAGATTGGAGACAATTGGGGATTCATTTCTAAAGTATGCAATTACGACATACTTGTATTGTACTTATGATAATATACATGAAGGAAAATTGAGTCATTTGAGGTCCAAGCAGGTAAGCTTTTTACTGTTTTTTTTTTTTTCTAATAATTGTTTATCCATATCCTGAAAAATTATGAACTGCTGATATATCACTAACTAATAATATAATTTATCATTCTAGGTAAGTAATTTGAATCTCTATCGGCTTGGAAGACAAAAAGTGTTGGGGGAAAGCATGATAGCTACAAAATTCGAACCTCACGATAATTGGTTGCCACCATGTTATTACGTTCCAAAGGAGCTTGAACAGGCTTTAATCGAGTCTGGAGTCCCATCGACGCTCTGGAATCAAGCTGATATGCCAACTTTGCAAGCCGTGAATCCGACGGAAATAAATCAACTCGTTCGAGAAACGGAACATAAGCTCGAGATTATGAAAATTGAGCTCGACAAAAGTGAAAACGAACCAGCTAATGAATTAGATAATTTGAGGTGCTTTATTCCATATAATTTAATTACACAGCACAGTATTCCAGACAAAAGTATTGCTGATTGTGTAGAAGCCTTAATTGGAGCTTATTTGATTGCTTGTGGACCAAGAGGTGCTCTTTTATTTATGGCTTGGTTGGGCATTCACGTTTTACCAACGCAGGTGTATTGTGTGGTCCAGGAAACCGAACCTGAGGATAGACCCCCAGGAAGCACTCCTTATGTTAAGGGGAACGATGAAAAAGGTCAAACTACTTGGACGCAGGTAAAAAATAATAGATACAATTATTTAGCGTGGTAAATTGTAGTTTTATAGCCTTAAAAATATTTTTATCGCTTCAGGTTGTGGAAAGTTTCAAACTCCATGTATTTTTTTTTACAGATTCGATATGGTAAATTGGAAGAACCACAGAATCCGTTGCTGGAATATATCTCGAATCCAGAAAGAGAATTAGAACTGATGCTGGATGGATATGATTTACTAGAAGAGAAAATTGCATACAGATTCCAAGATAGAAGTTATTTATTGCAAGCTTTCACTCATGCTTCCTATCAACCAAATCGATTAACTGATTGTTACCAGCGATTAGAGTTTCTCGGAGACGCAGTTTTAGGTAATTTTTTGAGATTTTTAATTTTGAAGCTCACATTACTTCTGTATAAATGTTTACACAAACATAATAACTTTTATTTTCATTTCTTAGACTATTTGATCACGAGGCACTTGTATGAAGATTCGAGGCAACATTCGCCAGGTGCTTTGACTGATTTAAGATCAGCTCTTGTAAATAACACGATTTTTGCATCTCTGGCTGTGAGATGCGGATTTCATAAATATTTTAGGCACTTGTCGCCCGGATTAAGTGTCGTTATTGACCGATTTGTCAGAATTCAAGAGGAAAATGGGCATTCGATCAGCGAAGAAGTAAAGTTGAATTCTTTAAAAAAAATACAAATTCTTTTAAAATTAATTTTATTTTTATTTAATGATGTTTATTTCTTCAGTATTATTTGATCGGAGAGGAAGAATGTGAAGAAGCAGAAGACGTTGAAGTGCCGAAAGCACTCGGAGATGTTTTCGAATCTCTAGCTGGAGCAATTTATTTAGATAGTGGAATGTCTCTCGATGCTGTCTGGGGAGTTTACTACAAAATTATGAAATTCGAAATCGGTAATGAATTTTTTGTTATTTTATTCATTATTTTTTTATTTCCTTTATAATTTTTATCATTCTATTCTTATCTTGCTTTCAGAACAATTTAGCACAAACGTTCCCAAATCTCCGATTCGTGAATTACTGGAACTGGAACCCGAAACGGCGAAATTCGGAAAGCCGGAAAAATTAACGGACGGTCGAAGAGTCAGAGTCACAGTGGACGTTTTTGGAAAAGGATCGTTCAAAGGCATTGGGCGAAATTACAGAATCGCAAAGTGCACTGCAGCAAAATGTGCACTAAAAAAATTAAAAAGAATGCAGAGTTACCAAAAGGAAAAACTATGACGATTATAGTAAATAAGTACAACAATTTAAACTAAATTTTAGATTCCAATTCTGTGTATAGGATTGCACACTCTTGAAAGTGACAACAATTGTGAATACTTTGAAAGTTATAAAAGGGCTAACGCGTTCTTGTAATGAAATTGAATCGTCGGAAGTAATATATTTATAATTATTTATAATTTTTTTATTTTTGTATGGGTGAAGTTCAATAAGAAATTTATCATATATCTGAATGAATTGTATGCGTAATATAAAGGAAGAATCAAATTCCGAGGATAATTTAATTATAAAATATTTTAAATCTGTATAAGGTCGAACTCAGAAAGCATTTCGAGGAGCGATGTGTAAAGTTTGATGAAAATTGATCAAATTAGAGGATCTTCTGTCTTTATGAGAAAAAAATATGTCTTAAGATTTTATAGTCCTTTTTTAAGTGCAAGAATTTTCATAAAAAATGTATACGTACTAGAACTGTTAAAGCGTGCAATTAAACTTATTTGATTATAATTTCCCTGTGTTTTTATTGATTTCCTTTCTAAAATTAAAAAGACATAAAATTAACTTATAGACGAATATAAAATTATGTAATTTTTAATGAATTCAATTTTCATTGTTTAAATCTACAATCATTTACATACTTAATTATATACAAAATTAGTTAATTCTGGGTAAAATTAAAAATAATTAAATCCCTATTCTATAAATAAAAAATATACTTTATCATTTTAGTAAAGTATATCTTTTATTTACAGAGTAGTGATTTAATTATTTTTAATTTTGATCTTATGGATAATTCTACAAGTTAAAAAACAATTATTTATAATGAGCAAAAAAAAAAATATTTTTTAGTGTTTTAAAGAGCGCGCGAAAAGCAACCAATCAGACGTTAAGTATCGCAGAGCGCAGGCGCGCAAAACTGCACATAACCTCAATTTTTTATCAGAGAGATTTCAGAGATTGCGTGCTGCGTTTGGCGAGTCACAAAGTTAATATTTGAAGTATATACACATAAAAGTCATACTCTTGTTTCATTTACAGTAAATTACTTGTTAAATAAACTAGAAGCTTATTTTTTCCCATTAAAGTGTTTTCTTTAAATTGAACTAAGCAAAAAATCACGAGTTTTTTGATGAGTGAAATCAGTGAAATCCTCACGAAGGCGGGTCTTTCTTTTTGATCTAATTTGATCGTTAAAAACGTAAGTATGCCAGCATATAACGAATTATCTTCTTAAAATTAAGCTCTACTGCTTCTAAAATAGCTTTACCTTATTTAATTTGATACACTTTATCTTTCTTTCGGTTGCAATTGTCTTGATAATCGAGTATATTCCCTGAGTTTTTTTATTCATTCAATTTTAGGTTAGATTTCAAGATATATACTTGGAGAGGTGTTTTTGGGTGTTTCGAGACAATTTTAGTCTCAAAAATTTGAATTTTTCATATCTGATTGACTATATTAAGAAGAAATTACATTACGTGGTTCTCTAAGATCTTACTCCAAAAGTTTTGTGGCATTTTTAAATTAGTTTGTGCGAGATCAAATCTCTCCGTCCCGCCAATCAGATTGCAAGATATTAACTTATTTTTAAAAGTTTATTAACTTTGATTAACATAAACAGTTAAACAAGCAATGAGTATTTATTAAATAAAGATTTCAGTTAACTATATTATTTTTTAAATTTCAGGTCAAAGACGTTAAATATTTGAAACGTGATCATGTGAATTAAATGAGAATTTTTGGCAATTGAAGTTTATTTTTTTATGAAACATCACCAATAATTACTTCATCGCATTCTGTGATGATCAAACAGAACATGTAAGCAAATTTGATCACTTCTTTATTTTTATGAAAGTATGTAGAATTTATAATATCGCTTGCAAACTCGATTACACTTCATTTTAATTTAATCGTACAGAAAATCTTAGATTGCCTGTCAATATATTTGTAATGCATAAAGACGATTTTTTTCAGGCTTTATTCATCATCTGGGAGGTATCACTGAATGAAATTACTGAGGTTTAAAACGGAAAAATATTTGTTGCTGTTGATGTCTGATCACGTAAAGTGGTCATAATGAACATGGTAAACAACGTGTTTGATTTTTTCCGTCATATATTCGCGTGGGCAGATCGAAACACTAGGAAACGCACAGCAAATGAGGCTCTCATCTATGAGCCAGAGTTTGTGAGCAACAGCAAAAGGTTGCGTACCAGTGATACCTTTTACGGAAAAGAAATATTTATAAATCTCGCAAACGATGAAAACGATGAAAATGATGACATTGAGATTCTTTCCGAATATCACTCTAGCCCACTGAGATCCTCGACGAAGATGAGCAACAATCATGGAAACAGACGACGTTCCTGTCCTTCATCGAAAACAAACTCCTACCGGACTCCACAACCTAAGTCTTCTTATCTTTGTACTGATAACAACTCTGATATGAGAAACTTCAACGGAAAGGTTCTACCTACCCAAAATATGGTTACAAATTGTAGACACTCCACCTTAAACAGGACACTCAGGCTGCAGGAGAAAATGCAATATGGTGAGATGCTGCAGAATTTCCTTCCGAGGCGAGTGCAAGTGACGCACAATGAACCAGAAAAGAATCGCGTTTCACCTATAGAGGTGATTGATCTGGAAAAAAATGATGAGTCTCAAAATTCTCATAAATCCATTCCAGTTCACAAGAATCAAATGTTTAATCCCTGGAAACAAGAACAGAAAAGGACTGTTTCGGGAAACAGAAGAAGTTTGGATTCCCAGGCCACAATCTCTAGGATACAAGTTGAAAGGGAGGAAACTGCAATCAAATCGTTAAAGACAGCAGAAAGAAGCAAAGATGCAGGTGAGATTTAATTTAGATTTATAAAACAATTGAAGACACGAAAATGACAATTTCGATTAATTTATGTATTATTTAGGGGCCAAATCAAATGGTCTTTACCGAATTGTCATTCTCATATCTTCAATTTTTAAACCCTGGTTAGTGAACATATAAAACCTACAAATTATAATAACCAAAGAACATGTTTATCTTCAGGACCCAGCATGCCTCTTAAGGTTCTGCCGACGAACACCTTACGCGATACTCTCTCATCAAAGTCTGTCCTGAAAAAAGACCTGGTGCCTCAGATAGCAAAGCGACACGAGGAGCGACGAAAACAGCAGCTTCGGGAAGTCGAGGAATTGAAACGCCAAGCGAATATACTTTCTGACAAGAATCGGTTGACCCGAGAATTAACCCTTGAAGACCAACTAGCCCGTACTTTGAAATTATGCGAGGCTGTGATCGACGACAGGGAGGAACCAGAGGAAGAGCCTCTTCCTACCCTTACCGAACAGATGCTTGTTGAGGTAAGAAATGCGCTGGCTCCGCGTGCCACAAACGACGTTTTAGTCGAAAAATTCGGCTTAAGAGTCACTCGGAAAGATATTCAAACCCTCGCTGGTCTAAACTGGCTGAACGACGAGGTCATCAACTTTTACGTAAATCTCCTTATGGAACGAGGAAAAGAAGAAAAATTCCCCAAGGTTTACAGTATGAACACCTTCTTCTATCCAAAATTACTTTCCGGAGGACACGCTTCGCTTAAAAGATGGACAAGGAAAGCTGACATTTTCTCCATGGACATCGTTGTAGTTCCCATTCACCTGGGAATTCACTGGTGTATGTCCATTATTGACTTTAGGGACAAGACGATCAGATATTTCGACAGCATGGGCAGCCCCAATCCAAAATGTCTCGTCGCTCTTCGCAAATATTTAGAGGATGAAAGTCTCGATAAAAAGAAAAAGCCTTACGATACCAGCGACTGGACACTCGAGAGCGTCAAAGACATTCCCCAGCAGATGAACGGTAGCGACTGTGGCGTATTCTCCTGCATGTTCGCTGAGTTTATTTGCGCCAACAGAAAAATCACATTTACGCAACACGATATGCCCTACTTTAGAAATAAAATGGTTTATGAGATTCTGAAAGCGAGACTCTTGTAGTCTAGGATGTTTGTTTTGAACGATCGCTGCGAGCCAAGGGAATGATATTTATAAGGAGTATTTTTTCTGTATTAACGAGGATGTGTAATTTAATAAAGAGTGTGATGTTTCGTAGGTGATTGAGTATTAAAGGGTCTTATATTACAGGAGAAATCTCCTCAAAATGTTTGTGCTAGTTTTAAGAGTGATGGAATGGCTGGAAAAAAATGTCGATAGAATAATTTCTTAAATTAAAACACTTGTTTTTATTTACATTCATAGATTTAATAAGTCTATTGTCAGAACCCCCATACAGTCATTGATTTTGTTGCTTTCTTTATTCTTGAATAATATTAAAATGAACACCGGATATCGAAAACTATTTTACCAATATTTTTAACTAGCCCTTCCAACATTCTTAGTTCGAATTTTCCATCTGCTGGGACTTTTACTTCAGGGCCTACGAATTTGTATTTTCCTAAGAGTTTTTTTTCTACACAAATTAAAATTTTTTATTTTAATTCTAAAACGACTGGTATTTATTTTTAATTGTAGAAACTTTTTCTTTCTGACTTAAAAAAAATGGTATTCTAACATTTATAATTCAGTGGAAATCAGTTTCTTTTTGTACATATTTAAGACAGGTTGACTAATTCACTTGTTAATTTAATCAATTTAAGGAAAAAAAGAACATAAATAATAAAACAGATTAGTAAAAAATTTTACAAAGTGAAATTATCGATGAATTACTTGCAAAAGTTGAAACAGTAGTTGTAATTTATATAATTTGCTAATATAAATTAAGAACTATCTTGTACAAACTTATCGTATGCTGGTGAAATAAGAAAATATGCTGACTATTTTTCTCGTGTTTATTTATACAATTATTATTTTATTATAATATATACGTGTGTGTGTGTGTAATGTTGCATAGAAATTATGTTTGACACAATTTTGGCGGACAGATTGGCTAAGTTTGACGACTCACGACAATCTGCGACTATCATTCACCACACTTTCTACTTTTTGATTAAAAATCAACGTGAGCCTCTGTGCTTAATAATCATTCTCTTTCTCGTACCCGCAGATCTAAGAAATACGCTTGCAAGAAACGAAGGACAAATAAATAATTCCCGAGCCATTCAAAATCAAAACTATTATGCCACAAACACGCCAAGTTTTCTCTTTTCCTAATTTTAATTTTTTCCCCTTTCTTTTCCTAATATTAATTTTTGTCCTTCGTTGCTCAGCGTCACTTAATTCTAAAGAATACGTCAAATCGCAAAATCAAATGGGAAATTGGTAATTGGTAATTAATCAGGACGGATTCTAATTCAAGATTTCTTTTACCAATGCTTACCGATATCGAGGTTTAAGTATAGGCTAAATTTCATTTCTTTTCACGGATACAATTCTGGAAAGTCAGTTATAGGAATCTTTTTGTAAGAACCCGTGATCTACTAAAGGTAAGAAACGAAGCTTTAAATTTGACTCGCGAGTATTGGAAGTATTCGTTTTGAATTTCTCGGAAACCTTACCCGAAGGAAACGCAAATACACCTTACAATGTTGAGTAAAATTCGTATTTTTTTTTTACCAAATACGAACCCTCATAGACTAAACGAAATAGGTAAAATTACCTAGACGTAAATTTTTTTCTCAACAGACGCACAGTCACACTTAGTGTCATTGAGCTGCTCTTATTACATCTAATTGGTTTGTCATCTATTACATTATTACATACATTATTACAATAATTAACAAAATTCTCCTAAGAATGAGCTCTTTATGGCATGACAGTAAAATATACTCATGAATGCACGAGCCACTGCTACAGTTTTTTTTTTCTTATTTCGAAAATTTGGACGTGCTAGAAGCACTGCTCGTGCGCTTCGTATAAAAGCACAAAAGGAGAAACTCACTTTTTCACACTTGTTTTTCCACTCAAAAATCGATAGGATATTTTCTGTATACTTAACATTTTAATTTAAATTTCATTTAAAATGTTCTAATTCAAAAATCAATTTTTACAAATAATATAATACAAACAAGCTTACAACAAAGATTTTTTAACAATCCTAATAAATATTGCACATTTCAATAAAATGACTATAAAACATTTCAATAAAAATTAATTTATCCTTTACCGGACTTGAGTGGTTTAAAGTTTAAACCCATTCGTTAATACGATTCCAATAGAAATTCATTGACACGAAATTGCAGATTTTTAACGAATACTGTTTATATACAAATATATAATAATCTAAATTAAATAAAGACGCGCGTGTATAATATATATATATACAGAGTTTTAACTTATTATGAAAGTAAAAATTTGTATTCCTAGAGGAATAGTGTATTTACAATTCAAGAAAAAGTGTTTATAAATCGAACAAAAAATATTGCAAGGCATTTCATTGAAAGTGTAAATGTTGCCGAACTTCAATTAGAATATTTTAAGTAATGGAAAAGCTCCTCCTTTTGTGCGAGAAAAAACTATATCTTTGCGCAGATGTGAAGTTTAACGTAAACGATGACATGCACAAGTTCATAAAAGGAAAGGACATAGTATAAAAAAAATTAACATAATCACAGCTGAGTTGGCAGGCAGGCGCACATTCCGGCAGACTTAGAGTAATCGCTCGATTTTTTAATTCTTTTTTCTCTGATGCGATGGTATTGCACATGGTGAAACCTCTCGTCTCAGCCTGCTGAGCCCCTTTCGAGGACCAATTAAATTTTACACGTAATCGTTCGTTCCAGGACTCGTCAGAGGCTCCTGGGCCTGTGAAAAAATTATTTAACTTAACTAAAATTCAGGAAAATAAGCATTATAACTAGAGAGAGTGCTTCTTTAAATTGGCGACGTTTTTTTTTCTTATTCCATATTTATATTGAAATTTTGAATTTATCTTACCTCTTCTCCAACACCAGTAGCAGGGAGGGGAAATCTGTTTTTCTCGAGACTGAATTGATCTTCTGTGGTTTTCCTGTAAACCGGGTTGTCGAAATTCATGCTGGTGACATTGCGATGCAAGTAATGCCTGTAGCACAAAACTGCTACAAGTGCCAGAAGCAGAAGACCCAGAGAAACTACACCTATCACAATTCCAGCGACTAGACCACGATCAGAAGGTTCATTTGTAGAACCACTGCTTCCATCAGGATCAGATGGACTCACCGGACCTGAGAAAATAATCGAATTTTGATAATTATTCGAAATTTTAAAGTCGATTTGCATAAAACAATTACCTACACTCAATCTTTGCTGAAAATAACAATCTTTTATCATACAAAATTCTACAACACAAAAAGTCTCGTCAAGTTTTAATTTAAAATATTTTTTAAAGTTATTTCCTATTATATTTTTACTTTAAAAAACTGATTATGTTTTAAAAAAAGAAACATTCTTTAAGAAACTTTTTTTAAGAAAATTACTTTTTAAATTACAATATTTACTGGGAAACTAATATTTGCAATGCCCTTGTAATGTTAAAATGAATATTTTTTTTAATGCAACTGATTGTATATTCAGTTTGATAAAATGAAAATTCATGGTTAATGGAATACAATACTGATTCTAAAAGTATTTGAGAATTCCATGCAATGAACACATATCGCGAATGTTAATCCCTTTCGTGCGAAAATATATATTAGGTAAGAAACTTACAGGAAGATAATATGAAAAGTAAACATTCTTAGCAGGATGCCATGCTAAATCTGTACACTTTATATCTCAAATACGATTGGTAAATTCAAAATGAACGAACTTGAAAATATGAAATTCAAGTTTGAAAAGTTCTTGACAAAACGTAAGATATTAATTATATTTTATTATTATATTTATTATATTATTAGCAGAAATTTATCCGGCGTTGCCCGGTATTAAAAAAATGTCAAGTGACTAATGAATTTCAAAGGATTTTAAAAGTATTTTACGGGATTTCAAATTTTCAATTTCATCTAAGAAATTATTCATAAAATGAAACCAATGTATTACTTACTGGTACTTGTGGTAATGTTGAAACGTTCAAGCTTCTTGAATGGCTTGATTACCTCTTTTGTCGTAGGTGCTACTGTTGTTGTTACTGGAATACCCCATTTTCATGCAACATCGATGCAAAAAAAAATAATAAATATCAAAACATCGATAAGCGAATGATGCAAAAATAATTATTGTAAAATTAACGAAAAAAGAATACTCAAATCAGAAAGATAGGTTTCAGAAAATCGAGATTGAAACCTAAAAATTAGAATTAGAAAAATAAGATTTGCAATTAAAAAATAATAAAACCTCTGTATGAATTTTAATTTAAAGAATTGAAATTCGAATCTTTCTAAATTCAAATCAACGACTTAAGTACATTTTTTATTTAAACTTCAAGCACTATTAAAATTATAGGAGACTAGAATATCAATTTTTTTATTCAAGAAACCAATAAATAAAATGAAAATGAGAACCAAAAATTCCATGTTTCCAGTGAAAAATCTTGCAAAAAAAAAAAATGTTCTAATGTGAGAGGTACGCAACTTCGAAATGCGGTGTATACTAATGCACGATTGCAATTTAAGGACAGAAACAATGATTAAGTGCCTATGTACACCGATTGAAAAAAGTACCCCTCGCTTAAATGTGTACCGACATTTAAAAATAATCATGCAATACCAAATATTAAATTGTCATTCCTCCAACTTTGTGCAGTACAAACTACATGAAATTTGTCCGATCAGGATCGAATCACAAGCATTTAAGAAATCCAAAACAAATCTTACCGTTCTCGACGCACATGAGTCCATCTGGTAATAACCTGAGACCATCTGGACAAGCACAGGTGAGAAGTGGCGACCTCGAGTTAATTTTTGGTGCAGGCAAACACAAATGACTGCAATGACCATTTACAGCCTGACACTGATTAATTCCATCTGGTTGACGATAAGGATGGTAAACATGAACGACCATTGGATGTTGTTGAGACCTCAACGACGTTATTGCTTGCACATCTTTTCCATTGAATTTATTCGCTTTGAAGATCGTTTCCTTGTCCCAGTCGGTCCAGTAAACATAATCCTCAAAGGTTGTAATGCTGAAAGGATGCCTTAAAGTATCTGGAGAATATAAAATCGTCCTTCTTCCTGAGCCATCGTAATTGCAAGAAGCGATGATATTCAATTTTGCATCAACCCAGTAAACTTTCTTTCCAATTAAGTCGAGTGTTAAACCATTTGGCCACTTGACTTCAGTTCCAACGATTACTGATCGGTGTGTACCATCCATTCCGGCTCTTTCGATTCGAGCTTCGTCACCCCAATCAGTCCAGAACATCCAGCCTTCCGAAGGATTCAAGGCAATCGCTCTTGGTTCTTGCACGCGATCCGTGATCAAAGTTTTCCTCATGTTGCCTTCGAAATTGGCTAATTCTATAGTATTTTTTTCTGCGTCGGTCCAGTAAATATGATTATAAATCCAGTCGACGGCGAGACCGTCGGAAGTCGTCATGTCTTTATCGATCACTGCTGTTCTTTCGTTTCCTTCGTCAATTGGTGCTCTGAAAAATGTATAATAAAAATTAGTTAGGATATTTTCAAGTTAACAGGCTTCACAGTCTGTCCCCTATTTCCCTTTTATTCTCCCATTATTTTCGTGAAAAAATCATCCTATTTCCCATGTTTTGAGAGTATTTTGTGTTGTCAAGTCTAAGTTAAATTATGGACGAAAATTTGATCTTCCAAATCAAGAATCGTTTTAGATTTGATTTTAGTGAACCTACTTGTAAATCTTCTTCTCACTGACATCACTCCAAAATATCATTCCTGTTCGAAAAACGAAATCAAGAGCTGTTGCCATTTTAGTGTCGTTAACGATTGCAGTCATCTCTTGACGATCAAGAGCTACTTTTCTAATATCATGACGTCTCGCGAAAAGCAGACTCGCATGACCCTCTGCTGCTTTGCACCGGGTTAAATTTCTCGGGTCTCTCAAGTATCCAGCCGCACAACTGCATTTAAAAGTTCCTTTTTCATTGAAACAATACTGCGAGCAGGTTCCTGGTTCTTCGCATTCATTAATATCTGTAAGAAGATTATTGGTTAACAGCAGGTCTATATTAACGTACCCCTTAAAATCATGTAAACGTCTTTAAAATCCCATGAAATCTCGTAAAATCCCTTAAAATCTCAAGGAATCTCGTAAATCCTTCAATATTCTCTAAAATCCAAATCAATTTCGTAAAATTCCTTGAAATTCCATCAAACTGTTTTAATCCGGGTCTGGTTATCAGTCTTCAAAATGGTCAATAGCGTTAAAAGAAAATGTGCAAAATGTGAAGAAAATATACTTTAATAATAATTTCATAAATAATTACCATCGCATGTTCGATTATCGATGAGCTTATATCCTGGATTACAGTCACATCTGTAGCCAATAGGAAGATCCACACAGACTTGAGAACAGCCTCCGTTATTTTTTAAGCATTCATTAACACCGCAAAGCTCATTACTTTCGTCTTCCCAACCAATGCAATCTGGTTTTTTATTGCAGACGTTTTCAAGCGGTATACAGGATCCCTGACTACATTCAAACTCAGTAGCTGGATCACAAGTTTTCACCTTTGAAGTACAATTTTTCTCGTCGCTTCCATCCCCGCAGTCTATTTTTCCATCGCAATATAGGTGACCTAAAAACAAAAATAACAAAATTTAATAAACTGATGTCAATTCTAAATTTAAACCACATTTAAAAGTCATGAAATCCCAAAATATTTTTAATCATCTCCTAATTAAAAACGATCTCGTTCACATTGCAAAACTGAAATGTTCTTCGTTTTTCTTTAAAATCCCTTATCAGATTTCCCGTTTGAAACGAAATATTTCTCATCCCAATCTAAAGACCCGGAAACATTTTGAAATGGAGATCGAAGGCGTTGGTGCATTTAGTCAGCTCAATTGGAGAGCTCTTAGAGTCTACTTGAATCAGCAAATTGCTGAATCGTCGTTCCTCGGTACTGAATCTCAGAATCTTTTCCGTCTTCTAGGTCCATTAAAATTTATGACTCCAATAATTAATTTGTCTGGAATCACTTCTAACTAGATATAGTCTTTTTTTACCAATAATGAATAGTCATACCAGGATTTCCGTAATATTTGTTACAGATTAACTCTACGTTTTGATAAAAACTGGAATATTAAAGAACTGAGAGATTTAAATATGAGGTACAGCTTTTCGTTTTGTCTTCTTTCATTTAAAGTGGGTCAGTTCAAAGTGGAGAGTTCATTATGCTTTTTTATTACAAGAATCTAACTTTGTACAATATTTTAATAGGGATGAAAACTCAGATGAAAAATTTAACGAGACGTCCATCAATGTCGGGAAAACATGGTTTCCAGAATTATATTGACGTGAATTCTAAATTTGAAGTGAGTATATAATGAGTGAATATAAAATGAATTCAACAAGGTTTCAAGATATTTCCAAAGATTTTATAGAAATCAATAAGTTTCAAAAGATTTAACAGAATACAAAAAAATTTCAAAGAAACATCTTTGAGATTCTATTAAAATTCTTCAAAATTCTCTAATATAATCTAACATATTTTTCAGAACTTGATATCTTTGAAATCTTGTCAAATCTTTTGAAGAGAAGGAAGAGAAAATGTGACTTCAGATTTCGAGATTGCGAAAATTTATTTTCGATATAATCGCAATGTCTTTTTTCTGATAGGATTATATTATTGAAAATAATAATCACAAACCTGATATACAGGATCGATCTCCACACTGGAATTGATCAGCCCTGCAGGAAATGTTATGACATCTTTCCAACGATTCGTCAGCTCCATTTGAACAATCCTTGTCCCCATCACAAACCCAACTTTGGTGGATACAAGTGATTCTGTCTCCACAGTCGAATTCTTGTTCTGCACAATGACTATTTTTCCTATCCGGCTGATTTGCACAACCGATTTCGTCAGAATGATCTGGGCAATCAAAATCTCCATCGCATCGCCACTTGGAAGTGATACAGTAGGTTGGAGAACAAGAAAAATCCATACTATCATGGCAAGCAATAGGTCCACAATCTTTTTCATCACTTCCATCTCCGCAATCATCATCGTTGTCACAAACCCACCGTTTATGAATGCAGTGTTTGTTGGCACAAGTAAATTCATCGGATCGGCAAGTATCATCTATAACGATGATCAATTTTTTGCATTATTAATTATTTTATTAATAAAAATAGTCAGCTTACTTGTGAGATTTTATATAATTCGAGTGTAATAAATTTGATAATTTAGATTTTAAGTCTTGAAATGTTTTAGAAATCAGAAAATTAAATTATAATTCCCTTCAACTTTAAATACTTTAAAATTGGAATAATTAATTTTATCTTTCGAATTCAAAGCGTAGAATAGTGATTATCTTTAAATTTAATAAGTAGAAATTTTTAGTACCTTGCAAGTTTAAACAATACAATTTTTCTTGTAGTAGTAAACTGACTCTTTAATTAAAAAAAAATATTTCAAAATAGAATTTTTAGAACAGGAACAACAATAAAAAGAGATATGTAAATAAACGTCATGCAAATCAGTGTATGTGAATAAAGCATCTCATGCTATAGAAATAAAAGCTTTCAGACATTTTTATCGGAAAAAATAGTTTCTCAGTTAGTTAAAAATTCGATTTGACAAGCGAAGGAAAATTATTTTTTTATAATGAAGGAAATAAATGCTGAGCGTTCAAATTATGGATAAATTTGTATTATAATTAGAGACAGAGTATAGAGATAAATTTATTGAAGCGAATAATAATAATCAATATTGAGTAATTAATAAATAACGGATCATTGCTTGCACAAGTAATTGGTGAGTAAATTAATTCATTTATTAATTTATGGTAATTGGCAAAGAATGATATTAAAAAACACATTTTGCTCAGTATAAAAGATAGGAGAGATGATATAAAATAATTAGATTATTTTTAAACGAGTGAATTTCAATAAAATATTACTATTTAATTTTACTTAGATGCAATTATTTCACTTTGCGAATTTCGAGAAAGTAGCGCGGGCAAAGAAAAGTATTCTTCCCTCGTAAGTAGTTACAGCCCGTACAGCGTCAGACTGAAGAGTGAAATTTTTATTAAAAAGCCGTTTGGAAAGGGTTTTAAAAAATTTCTGGAGTCCTCTTCAAGGAGTTCGTAAAAAATCAAGGATGCAAGTGACTGGAATAAAGATTCAAATACCAAAGCTCTTAAATTTATATTTTCAAAACATACAAATGAAAAACACAGTAAAATTTAAAATCCTCCCAATCCTATAATTGTAATCTTCTTAATTAAAATTTATTCTGTGAACTCAACATTTTTCAATTCCCAATTAAAACAATTAAAACAGAATTAAATTTAGTCGAGTTAATTAAAAAACAATCTATTATTTTCATTAATTGTTCTCATTAGAGTTCTTTCTCCATCTATATATACTGAGCATTGTTTTGATAATAAAAGGAAATCAAATAAAAATAAAGAAAAAAATAGATGACAATGGAAATGGAGGAATGAAAGTGATCCTATCAAGAACTGATTGTGAATTTGTACGTGCAATGGATTCATGCAAAAGCGAAAAGCCCTTACTGCAATCAGCTTCATCCGACCCATCAGAGCAGTCAGGGGTTTCGTCGCACATCCACGTCAATGCCACGCATTCCCCATTTCCCGAGCGACACGTGAATTGTTCCGACGTGCAATTCTTATCTCCTATAAATGTTAACAATTGATTCGCATGAATCCCAATGACAACGTGTGATGATCGATCGATGACGTGCGTCCATCCCAAAGGAGTAAACACGCCATTCCAATGTTCCAATATATATTATTATGAGGGGAAATGAATTCCATGTCGACGTTTCAGTTTCATAAAATAAAAATATGTTTAAAAAAGAAAGCATTTCAACTGATTGTAGAGAATAATAAATTGATGTTTCAGTAAGCGAATAATAAGCGATAATTTCACATGCAACAGCCGAAATTTGGATCATATTGAATAGCAAAACATCAAACATTTAGAAATTGTAAAAAGCAGGTTTAAAATTTGCATAATATCAGTCTTCACAGCACATAATGATCTCAAAACAGGGGAAATCGGATGACTTTTTCACGAAAATAGGAGAATAATAGCGGAATAAATTCTTTTGAACAAAATTAATACAGGTAGGTATTATATTGAATTGAATTTGAAATACTGTGAAGCCTGTAATGTATCAAAAATAAAGGTCCATTATTGAAATTAAAAAAGTCGAATTCTTTATCAACATTTTGTATTTTTTTTAATTAATCAGAGAAGAATATAAGAGAAACTGTTTTATTGAAATTTAAAATAATTAAAAGTAATTTAGAAGATTCCACGTCGGAGGGTTGAAAATGCTTTCAAGTGGTTAAAAATGGATATGTATGTATATTTTTCTCGGCGCAATGCATGCAATTTATGAATTCTGAGACGCCGACGCTGAAAGAGTATTTTTATTTTATTCATGCTGACGTTCATCCGCAATTTCCTCTCTCCTTCTGCTGAGTCCTTTACGGCGTAGCGAGAACAATCCTATGCAGATACACCTGGTGAAAACTTACTTGGACAGTTTTTCTCGTCTATTCCGTCGACGCAATCGTACTGCCCGTCGCAAACCCAGGAAATAGAAATGCACTGCCCTGGAGTACACTGGAACTCCATTTCTCCACAAGCTCTTGATCCTTTGATTATTTTTAATATTAACAAGATTTAAAAATTCATCCTGCGAGGAAAGCCATAATAACTCTTGAATACTACTAATTCATCCAAATTCAAATTAAGAAGTCCCGAAATTTAGGCAAAAATATAAATTTTTGGAAATGTTTTCTGAAATAATTCAATCAAAAGCTCTTACTCTAGCTAAACATTTTTTTTCAAGCTTTTATGACGACCTTCCTCGACGGCATCCGTCCAGAACTTTATATTCAGGTTTCGTAAATAATTAATGATCAAAATAGCTTTATTTTGGAGATTTTTGAATTTTAAAATAATTCTGGATGGGAAACTTAAAAAAAAAGTTTAATAAAACTGGTAAATATTTAATAACTACATTGTCCTAGTTACAATGTGAGAATTCGAAACTTTAATCTCATGGAGACATAAAGTGATCGCTCACGAAATGGCTTCAGGCTTTTCGCGGGTAAAAGTTTTGATCGTCCTTTCTCGTTTAATTTTAGGGTCTCAGTTTCAAGTAATCTCATTTTGTAAAAGGACTTATTAATCTTTAGATAAAGATTGTAAATTTCAAAGAACAGGAAGGTGAAAAATGTTTTTCTATTTTTTCACGAATTCAAAGAAAGACCTTTTTCAACTTCAGACCTAATTTGTTAGGAATTTCAATTCTTGGTGAAAAATTCTCTCGTGGAAGAAAGGTTTGTTCTCTTTTTCACTTTTCAATAAGGTCTCGAAACTGGGCAAACGTCATTTATAATGGTATCCAAGTACAGAACAAGTTCCAGTAATACTCCTGATCATTCAGAATTTCCTTATAAGTCCTTTCTTCCATGAAAGAAAAAATCATGTCTTCCAATTTCTATGTCATAAAATCTTTTCCTTGACTAAAAAAATGTAAATATGGTGTATAATTTCAAAATAATAATAGAAAAAAATCTATAAAATTCAACTGAAATTAAATTGTATAAACTATAGATCTATATGTAATTTATTTTATTTTTTCCTTTATAAAAAAAAAAAACGTTAAATTTTCAACTGACAAAGAAAGAATTTCTAGACGTCTCTAAAGACGACGAAAGCAGCTTAAATCGAAGAAAACTTCATAGAAGATATTTTTAAACAGTTTTACAAATTGTTAAAAGCAGCTTACTTCTTCCATTTCAAAGAAAAGTAATAGGAAATTATGTGATGAATAAAAGAATCAAATAACGTGGCATTGCAACTCAATATTTTCTGATCTTAATATATTGTTAGCTTTATATAAAAAGATAGTCTACAGAGAAGTCTACATTTTAAAACAGACATGTGTAGTATATCTGTGAAGAATTCTATAAATTGTCAAAGGAAATCGTTTTCTAGAAGCCTGGAAAATTTATAGAAGGTTCACCAGCAAAAAAGAAAGACATTTGCATGACAAAAAGTTTGGCTACCTAAAAAATAATGAATTTAAATTGCTTGGGCATCGTCCAATACGAGCAAAAAATACAAACGAAGTTTCCTCTTTGCGGAAATGCAGCTCGACGGGTCGATTGACTTTTGCCATTAGACCTTTGTAACCGGATATTTGATGCAAATTGCAAAGTTTTAATTCAAAATGTTAACTTTAAATCGACAGTCGATGGGACCAAACATTGTTTACTTCGTTAACAATATTCTGATTGATCTGAATTAATCCATATTGAAATTCACTCACAGGGAAAATTTCTTTTAACCAAACAACAAAGCAAAATCATTTCATTAAACTATATTTGTAACATTTACTTTTAAAAAACTGGTAATTCCACTGAAAACGAAAAACATATTTATTTCATAATTTAAATCTAAACGGTACAAAAAATTCGTTCATAATTATCTAAAACAAAGATATGGCCAAAAATCGTTTTAGGAATTCTTGTGAAACTTTTTTCAAATTATTTATTAATTTTCTAATGAAAAAATCAAATACAAATGGAACAGAAAAGGTAATTTTCTTTAATTTTAAACAAATTAATCTCCAGAAACGATTTTTTCGATTTATCTTCTCTAAAAAGTTTCAATAAACAGTAAACTCACTGCAAACGAGAGGATTTTCGTCAGATCCATCAGGACAGTCTTTTTCTCCATCACAGTGCCAATTTTCAGGGATGCACCTGCCATTGCTGCACTTAAATTCTGTCTCCTTACACTCTTGCTGGTCTGAAATTACAACAGGCTTAACAGTTGTTGTTTCATTTTTTCTCTCATCCGATAAGCAAAGAGTTGCACACCACAGCACGAACAAGAGACACAATCCTTTATAGTTCAACATTTTCAAATTATTTTCTCCCCTTTGCGGGAAAAAAATATAAAATCAGACAACCTATATTTACAAATTTATTTAAATTATTGATTATTTCTAAAAATCCAAATCCGAGTCTTTTTTATTATCTTATTTCATTTTGTGTCCACTCCACTAATTTTTCACTTCAAATCACTTCTACCCTAATTGTTCATCAATTTGAACTCCCAATTCTAAAACTTTTAAATCTTGCATCATTTGCTTTGGATTCTTTTTCAAAAGCTCTTGAGATCTTTCCTTCGCGAAAGTTTAATCTGGCTTTATTAGTCTGAGATGGAGTTGAAATAACGTCGATTATTCGATTCGCAATTTATCTTACTAAGTGAAACCCGATTTCAATTGAGCACTTTCTGGTCGGACAGTTAACTCCGAGCACCTCTGTCTGGTCCAGACAAACATTTTTCACTGGATGTCCATCGCACAATTTTTTTTTCTTTCTTTTTCGATTCGAGGAATTGAATTTAGGAGCGTATAAATTAAAAAATAAAGAAATGTGGGCCAGTTCGGTCTACTCGCTTCGGAAGTCGCGGATGCTGTAAGGCCCCAAGACTCAAGTCCCTATTTATGTATCCACACACCCAGTCAATCCTGTCCAGTAATTTTCTCAACTGCCAGCCAATGATCAAGGAAACTCTTATTCCCCACAACAGAAAGAGAGAAATAAGTCAAAAAGAAAGAGCATTTTTTTCGGAGAAAAAGAACCAGAAAGAATGTGTGCAAATTTTAGGAAAGGTTTTATTTTATCCCTCTTTTGAAGCTCTGATCTCGATTGTCTTTTTACTAGCGAAATGCTCAGAAAGTATTGCGCGAGAAAAATCGACACAGTTTTTTGCACGATGGAATTTCTTAGGAGCAAAAAAAGAGGGAGAAAATGAGTGGTTGTGAAGAAAAGGTTGGACTTTGGAGTCTGTAAAATTTTAGTGCTTGAGTTCGATTTTTAATTAAAGGGCGGGGTTTCGTGAAGGGGAAATTCGACTTGAGTTGACAAAATGAATGAGTTTCATTATTTGAATCTTGAATCTGATTAATAAGAAAAACTTAATCCTGGTCTGAAAGATTTTAATTAAAAATGGTCCCGATTTTAAGGTAAAACAGTCATAAAGGGCGTCAGAATTTAGAAGAATCCAAAGAGCCCCGATAAAAACGAAAAAGTTGCCCTTTGTAAGCAACCTTTTGAAAAGGATACACATTTTCCATTTTTGTGAAAATATTATTTCTTCTATCTTTTATGAAGGCTACCACAGTATTTTAAATAGAGAGGAAAATGAAAATTCAAACTTGAAGAGTAAAAGGGACTGTCAATGAGATGTAGAGACCGCGAGGTTTTTAAAAAAAAATTCTGGAAAAAGACAAAATTGCATTGCCGTAACGAAATTAAAGAGGAAGTGAAGTGTATATCAGCTCTAATTAATAGTAAAGCATTCAATCATTAAATTTAAAAAAAATGGGGTCAATATATAGAGTTGCTTTAGTTCATGTAATTAAGGCGTCTAAATTGATAAAAAAAATTTAATTTATGAAAATTTTCAAAAATCTTGCATTAAAATATTTTAATCTTCAATAATTTGATTTTAGTCTCAAAAAAAATCGTGTCATAAAAACTGCTTCTATAAACTGGAAGTCTCGAAGTGAGTATATAATTTTACTCATATAAAATGAATTCAAAAAGATTTCAATATATTTCGAAATATTTCAAAAAATTCAGAAGATTTCAGTATTTTAGAAGATTGCAGAAGATTTAATTAAAGTGATTTCTAAAGATTTTATAGAAATCAATAGATTTCAAGAGATTTAACAGATTTTAAAAATTCAAAAAAAGTTTTAAAGATTTTTCAAAGAATCGAAAAATATTTTTCTTGTTTTCAAATTACACTTGAAACTCTTGAAACTCTTTTGAACTACTTGAATTTCCTTAAAATCTTGTGAATTCTCTTGAAAATCCTTTAAAATTGTTTAATATCATTTAAAATCGCAATATTTTTTTTATGATAGGATTAAACAAATTTCTAGTTCAAAATAGTGTTAGAATTTGAGCATTTTACTGTTGAATTAAAATGAAAATGATTAATTTAATAATAGACAAAGCACAAAGCATTTATTGTTATTAGGTGGACTTGATTTCGGTGAATTTGTTCCTTGGGCTACATACGACTCTCTGTAATTGGTAATTGAACCTCTGTACCCGTTTTGACGTCACCTCGATCAAATTCCAGGGCGGAAAAAAGTCTCATTACGAGAGAATTAATTGCATCATTGAAGTAAGATTAAACTATAGGCTCGGATCTATCGGTCAGGTGTCTCGACTAAATCGATTATAATCAAGCTTGCCTTGGATGAATTGACTACCATGTTAGTAGGATTTTTTTAGGAAAATGCAAATTTAGTACTTGTGGCTTTCTTGAACTTGAGGGTAAGGAGAATTCAAATTACCATGTAACTCGGTGAAAATTTGCACTCGCATACTTTCTGCCTAGTAATTTTATGAAGTTTGTCCTTCACTCAACAGAAATAAATGAAGGCACAAAAAGAAGAAAGAATTTTGCACTTAAAATAATTATCCAGTTTAAAATTAATCCATGTTTGAAGTGAGTCCAAATTCGAAATGCCTCCTTTGAGAACTGTCCAAACATAAAAGTTATCCAAATTTGGAAGAATTCAAAAACACTGAAATAAGTAAAATGATGAAAATTGAAACTAAACTAAAAAATGAATTTCTAAATCCGAATTGAACAGTCCAACTTGAACTAGCAGACATTCAATAGTTCTCTAAATCTAATTACTCGTAGTTGGAAACAATCTCATTATCAGTGAAAATTGTTGCCAGAAGAATAACAAACTGGTTTCAGTTTGACCTAAACTGAATTGATTTTGATTCGGCCGCAAAGTAAATTAGTTTCCAAATTGGTTTTGATTAAAAAACGAATTCAGAAAACGTCCATGATATTAAACGTATATTTTCTGCAACGTGTATTTGAAAATTTCATCGCACTTAAATTTTTAAACCCATTTAAAAGCCTTGCATTATTTCAATCTAGCACAAATAAAATTAAAGTAATCTATCGTTTGCAAGATTAATCAATTAATTTCTCTAAAGTCAAATGTGAAAGCAATCTAAATATCGTTTTCCTTTTAAACTTTATGGGTTCAAATTCGGAAAACTTATCTTTCTGTTTTTAAATATGTAGTTACTTTTCAAATTTGGAAATTTCTGAATCTATTTCGAAGAAAACGCTCTTACCTTCCCCAAATATTTTCAAGTAATTGAATAATGAATAACTCAAATCCTAGAACATCACTAAAATAAATGTAATTTGAATAAAATAGGATTCATTTATTATTCAAAGAATAATCAATTAATCTCTATAAAGCCTCACTTCTCACAAACAAACTCGAAGACAAGGTCTGGGTCCAGTGATCGATCGACTTTACATGAAATTGACCTAGGGAGGTCGAGAACCTTCTTTCATCCGTAAAACTTGAGCTCTAAAGAGGACTTTTATTCGCTCGCTCTTAAAGCAAAAACGCTTGGTTGGATTTTGGTAACAAGGGGGGTTTGGGGGGCAGAGGGAGGATTATGGCAGGTTCAGCAAGAATGTTACCGAGCAAGTGTGTTTGATAGTCTGATTGAGCCAAGTAGCCCCGATCACGAGAGCTCCCTTTTTCTCAAAGCCAATTTATCCGAGTTTGAAGGTCCGATTATCACTGGGAGAATTCCGAATTTCCATTTAGCTCTCAACCCTTTCTCCTATCATGCGACACTATTCCTCACTGGGTCACAATGCGGACAAAGTTCGGTGGTTACTTTGTCACCAGCTGCGGTTCAGGCTAAACCATTTCCTTCGTCCAATGCTTGCTAACTTCCACTCCGGAAAAAAGATTTATTAAGGTTGGGAAAATTGTTCAAATGGTATAAAATATATTTTAAGTGAATTACGTATTCAAATTTGCGTGCTCTTTCAAAATTTGTACGCTTTTTGAATTATGACTATAGCAATATTATACGTGCGCTACAGCGCCCGGCAAACTTTACATGGACAATTAATAATATTCAAATACAAAAAAGATACAACGTTACAAGATTTCAATTTGAAATTTAACAATTTTAGGCCCTTCATATAAACATTTTTTTCAATTTTAAGGCAAGTATATTTGATTACGTCAAATTTTGAGAAATTTTCAGGAATTTAAAGAGATTTTTCGAAATTAATTGAGATTTTAGAGATATTAAGGTATTTCACGTGATTTCAACGATTTTTATGGGATTTAACGATGTTTTGTAAGATTTTAAGTAATTTTAAGGGCTTTTAAGAAATTTCAAGGGATATCGTTTAAAATATCTTTTAAATTGGAATTTAAATTCTTTAAATGGAAACAAGAGTTTTCTAGATTAAAATTATATTGAATTTACCTGGTTATTGTCAATATTGGACTAGATATTTCAAAAAGACTCTCTGTGGTTCTAAATTTCCCAAGAGACTGAAACGAGGGATCAAAGAATTGGAGAAATGGAATTCACTTTATATCAAATGAATTTTGCAATTCTCTTGATTCGACGCGATGGTCAGTAATGAAATTTTTACATTCTCATCAGAGAAGGTATTAGATTTGTATAAAATTTGACCCCCCCCCCTTTTTTTTTTTGTCCAACGCAAGATAAGAAAAAAAGTCAAAAGACTTTTAGTTTTAAAGTGATACTGCCATAAGCAATGTTACGCTGATAAAAATCTTCTGGACTTCGATTCGAGTTTATAGAAGATTATCGAAGATTTTTCAAATTAAATGAAGACGAAGACGCAATAATGCATAAACTCCACGATAATCAGTTGGATCAGATTGGATCAGAGCAGATTAGATGAGATGTACTTCTCTTGCTCTCTGGAGTGTGTATTTTCTAGAAATGGGTAAAGTGTAATTAAGAATTAAACTCTCCCATCTACGATTTGAAACTAAAGCACAAAGAATACAGTATTCTTCGATTAAAAAGCATCCTCTAACAAAAAACACACTAATAAGAAAAAATAAAAAGCCAAACGTCATTTTCGTTCTAATAAACTCACCTCATTTTCCTCGCTTAATTAAAGGAAAACATTAAGTACTTTTCCCTCAAAGAACTCATTCACTCTAATTAAACAGTGGAGTGAAAAATACGTATCTACAAATGAGTAAAAATGTGCGTAATTACAAATTTCTTCCAAAGTAAAATTTGAAAATCAAATTTCTGAAAAATTTTGGAGCTAATTTTTAAAAGAACTAATGTTTGAAATAAAAAAATTCATTTTTTAGGTCTTTTAAAACTGGAATTAAAAAGAAAATCTTTTTTTAAAGCTGAAAAGCCAGATTATGGATATAGTTCAGATGAAAGGAGAATTACTTTTGAAAACTGGATTCTACAGTCCCTTTTGAAAATAAAAGGACTGCCTCTTCTGGGGATAAAAAAACTGTCTTTGGCGTATCTTCTGATCTGATGTAACCTGGGAGGGATGTAACGTAGTCGCGTCTCTGTTCTATTTACTTTTATTTCTCCTTTTGCGATTCTGTTTCTGCGAAGTCTTTCACGAGTAATTTAACATGAAGAGTATCGTCTGGTTCTGATGTAACCGTGGCAGAATATAATAAACGAGCTGGATATCTGGCAAGTTGTGGAGTTTTTTAACCCCCCCCCGTAATTTGATCTTATATTAAGACTGTTTAGAATGTTTATTTAAAATGATTATTATTAACTGACTATTAAAGACATATAATTATAAAAGACCAATCGAAATAATATAAGAAGCAAAATTGAAGGGAATTTAAGGAAAAGCTGACGTTCTTATAGTTTAAGACGTTTTTCAAAAATGTTCAGATACTTTTAAGTATTTCAGTTTTTCTTATTAGACAACAAATTTAAATATAAAATTGTTTTAAGAATGCAAAGTAACTAACATGAGTGAGCCTCTCAGTCTCCATCCCTGGTCCTATCTTGGGAATGAGATCGTTCTAATCTAAAACAAGTTTCTGCAACGTCTGTGCAGTCAATTTAGACTCAAAAGAAGTCTACGAAGCGTCTAGAAATCCTCCGGCAATTTAATTTAACGCTATTAAGTATGTTTCTGGAGAATAAATACAAATTTAAACCAGAGTTCATATCAAAAAGTATAAAGAAGTTGTAGAGAGATTTTAGAATCTTGAAATCAAACTTAATTTTCTATTTTTTTCCCTTACATATATTTGACAGCAGCACCTCAGGGCTCTATTGAGAAAAAGTGTTACACTTCCCAAAACTATTTCTCTCCCTGAAAATTTTCCAAAGAAAACTTTTTCCCTCTAATGTTTCCCTCTCTCGAATAAAACGACCTTCATCTATTTTGCGACAGAGAAAGGAGATGGGATTTAGAAAGGGCATCTGCTCTTGGTCTTCGTATTGGCTAGACTGCAGATACCATAATTTTCTTTATTTTACTTTTAAAGAGTAAAAAAGTGTAGGATACCAACAAAGGTATTTTCTCTGAAATAAAGTAAAGCCTTCATTTTCCGTTACGAGGACTATCCTCCGCATTTCAGAAAATTGGTGCCGTATAATAATTTCTCGTTTTGCAGAATTGAGTTTAGAACGCAGGTATTTTATTATAGAATTTCAAAACTTTAGACAACAATTTCAAAGGACTTCGGATTTTGCAAGGAATTATTAATTGCAAGAATTTTTTAATATGCTTAACGATTTTGAAGATAAATTCGACTTTTATCGATGCGTAGTGAATCGAGAGAATATGTCAATATGTGTGATCGCCTGTCGCCAATGGCTAGCCACTTGACTTGTGGACAACGTGTCTCGATCGACAAATGCGGGTTGGCTTTCACCATAATTATCCGGCGGCGTCAAAGAACCTACACGCAAGAGTCTGTAAATCTGCGAATGATGCAACAGAATCAGGCCTTGCACTACAAATTATAATAGCCCAAAAGGTACAGTTAAAAGGGACAACAAAATGAGGGGGATGTTAGAGAATCAGTAGTAAATGAAGCAGAAATAATTTGTCCAAAATTTGCTCTTTATTCTTTCCATCTGAATTAGTAAGAATTTGACTAATTGAATTAGAAATTTCTCCATCAATAATGTTAAACCTTTTGTATAAATAACTGTTATTTTTAGCATATTAACTTTTACAGTTTATTTAACAGAGTTTAAAATATTTTAGAAGATTTCCAAGAAATTTATGGAATTTATTTATGATTTTTTAAGGAGATTTCATTTTTAATGCAACGCAGACGGATCGAAAGCAATACGCCATGGAAAAAATATATCCATTTCGTTTAGGTCAGATCAACTTTATGAAGAACCATTTCGACCTTTTATTGTACGAAGATATAAATTTACATTTAGATTTTATGTAGACATATATCTGATAAAAAAACGAGGCACTTCTAATAAAAAATTCCCATGAGCACTCTCCAGAAATTAGATATAAAGCAATATTCTGAATAACGAATGGACCTTATTCTATCACTCAATGAAAATTTATTTTTATTTCCGATAGCAGCTTTTATACTCGAAATTAAAAATAAATAAATATCGGAAATTTGGTTAAATCTACTCTTACAGAGTCTGATTTATGAGGATTATTTTTTTATTTTCATTTTAAACACTCTACCCATCGATATACTTTCGATCATAAATTTTACAGCTGTCGAGCCCATCAAATTGGAATTAAGGAAAAACTATAAAAAATTATTGATCGAGTTGTATGTAGTTTTATGGGTCTAGTAACCTGAGTTCAGAGCATTTTGTTGTAATAAAAAGTGTGGTTTTTTCACTAGAAAATAATAAAGAATTATACCTTTTCATTTGTTATCTTCTGATCTACAAATATATACACCTTTGAGCTTTTATTAAAGATAATAAAAACAAATGAGGAAAATGTTCTGCTTTCCTTTATGAATAAATCACTTTTTCAATCAAACTAGAGACTGAATAATTTTACTTGATACCTTAAGGGTGATAAATTTAAGAAATTTGAATTTGCAGAGTCAAAATTAAAATCAAATTATCACCCGTCAAAGACTCATTATGAGATCGTATAAGATAGAATAATTTCCGACAGTTTGATTACTCGGAAGTTCAGAAGCTCAGAGATGATATGGATTTTCAGAGTTAATATGCATTTAACAAGATTACTCCAGATAGTGATAACGATTATTTTACGTAATTAAATGCGTAGTACAAGTGGCCTTGTTACAATAAAATATCATCTGATCCTCGATTTCTTCATGTATTTATTAATAAATTATCGATGAGATTTCATCATCTTTTCGAATGAAAACTGTGTTTTTGAAAAGTGATAATTTAATCATTCATTTCCAGAAGCTAGTTTAAAGACTCATTTGATAAAAGTATCTCTTTCTTGGAATTATATTGGCAATAAAAAGAATCCAATCAAAAAAAATAATGAAAAAATAATAATTCGTCAAATTTACATTTCGAGAATTTAAGAATTTTGGGGAATTTAATAATTCGTTGTTTACAATTCGTTAATTGTACAATTCGGAAATTTTGTAATTCGATAAATTTGGATTTCAGAAGTTTAAAAAATCCGGCATTTATAATTCGGTATTTTTATTTTTCCTCAATTTGTTTATTCAGTTACTGAGAAAAAATGTGCTCTTCTTCTTGAGGCAGTATTATTCATATTTAAAAAATAGTAACCTTACCCTTGCATTCTTCATCAGAATTGTCACCACAGTCATCAGTTTTATCGCAGACCCACGACACGGGTATGCATCTCTCATTTGCACATCGAAATTGTCTCAATGGGCAAGCTCCTTTACCTGAAATAAAAAAATTCATAAATTATTTGTTCTCCAGAAAATAAAAATGAAAATAACATTCTCTTGAAATTTCTCAGAAACTAAAATTTTATTTAAAGTATAATTTCCAGACTAAATATTGATTACATGAATCAGAATTCCGAGATTATTTCGAAAATCTCAAGACTTCAAGCAGATCTGAAATATTCACGGAATATTGGAAATGCTATTGGAAATTCAGACTCAATTCTCATTAAATTTTCATCCGTTCTAATAATATTACAATCGATGAGGAATCTAGAGTTTTACAAAAAAATTTCTCTTACATATTTCAATTTAACAAATGCAAGATATATATTCAAAATCATCTTAAAGTGAGTTCTAATAATAGGGAATACTTATCTGTGTCAGCTATATACTATACTTGCCTCGAATTTAATTAATAAGGACGTCAAGGAACTTATGAATTTGTATACCGAAGTTTGTGCCAGATGGAGCAACTCTATAATTTTACTCCAGACTATAACAGTTATAAATTAACAAAAGGAATATGTAGATGGTACAATGCCTTTCTTTACGCAAATAACGAATCAATAGAGAAACCATAAATAGATTTCGTGAAACAATTTCATTAATTATTTTTTCTAAAATATTTCTTTAAAATTTTTTGCGAAATGTTAATTTACAATTTGGCCATTGTAACTCAAGTTCGCAAAACAATTTCTCGTCGTAGTGTCTATATTTGAAACTGCCAGTCAGAGTTCACACATCGAAAGATGGCTTATTTATGTAAATGTCACAGATTGATTTAAATTTCCCTACATTGGCACTCACCATCGCAAAAGTAACGCTCTGAATATTCTAACAGCTCGTAACTTATGTTAGGGATGTTAAAAGCTTTCAACTATGTTTCCAGGGTATATTTATTTATAATATATTAGAGTGCACATAAAACACACTACACTGACATTCTTAATCAAGAAGTACAAGAAAAAAAGGATAAAGATCTATAAATATTAAAAAAAAAAACACTCATCATTTTACAATATTTCCATTTTCGTTTATCCAAATTTTGATTACAAGTAATTCAGTAAAAAGTTAATTCTTTTTGTGCGATTCAGCTTCTGTGTTTCGTATAAAATATACATAATTAATTGCTGTATAAACAAGTTTTGAAAAAATTTTTAAAGAAGCATTATTGTTTCTCTGGACAATTTCTTAAGTCTCTTATAATTTAAGTTTGATATAAAATTTTTTTTAATTGTGGTCTATTATTAGAGTAAATTAGACATTTTTTAGATAACTATCAACTTATTATTCTATTTTTGTCTGCACTTAATATTAACATCAATTTCGTATTTAATTGATAGTTATATTCTGGTACATAATGAAGTGAATCGATAAAACGTAATAACTAATAATTTCCCCTTCCATTTTTTATAATTTAAACTATTATACAAGCATTCTGCGTACGTCCCGTTCAGCAAGCTTATGATAAAGTTTTAAAAATGCAAAAGACGAGCAATCAAGTAATAATTATCTGTATATAAAGGATAAGAGGAGCTGCAGGTCTTGGAAATTACTCGAGGTCCTAATATAAAGATATAGGAACACGGAGAAGAAATAAAAATTGATTATAAGCTTAGTAACTGGAAAAACTACTTCTTGTTTAGTATTCTGTAACATATTCTCTAAAAATATTTCATACAACAAGTGAGTTTAATTAATTCAGAAATCGATGACTCAAGTTAGACGTAATTTTAGCTCAATAAAGTCAGTACCCAATCAAAAGTGTCTTGTATATACATACGTATATTGAGTTTCAGTTATAGATTTAACTAATCGATGTGATTCAATTATTAAACAAAGAAGAGAAGTTGAAAATAGAAAGGAGGTTACTTTAAACATTTTTTTTTAGAAATGTTAACTCATCGGAATTAAACTAAACTATTTGAAAAATGGATTTTAAAATCTTCAAAAATGTGAATATTCATTTTCTGTTATAGGTGGTATATAACATATTTTCAAAAGTCACGAAATTTTACAGGTACGTCTGGATGCATAATATTATGATAATAAATATAGAAGTGTGAAACTGCAATTCAAACTCCTTTGCAACAACTATATAATATGTACATAGGTATACGAATACCCTCTACACTCTACAGTTCAATTAGCTCACTTTGCTCGCTTTGCTCTAAGCATGTTTAGCATTGTTTGCCTTGGGGTTGCTCGTATCGGTCTAAATTTATTATGCTTCACGACTTAATACAAAATATCTGAGATATCTCTCATTTGCGAGCCAATTATTTAATCAAGAATAATTTAAATGTTTACTCTATTATTATTTCATGAGATTTTTTGTTAAATTATTCCCAGGAATGATAGGTCAAATTCAGACCGTGTTTATCATTAGAGAATTAAGGATTTAATCAGATATTTAAAGAACCAAAGATAGACAATCCTATTATAAAAAAAAAAGGTTGTGATTATATCGAAAATAGATTCTCGCAATCTCGAAATCTGAAGCCACATTGTCTTGAAATTTAAAGGGATTTCAAGATATTTCAAGAGATTTCAAGTGATTTTAAGGAATTTAAAAAAATACAAAAAAAGTTTCAAGATTTTCAAGTATGTAGTTTGAAAACATAAAAATCTGTTTTCAATTCTTCAAAATCTGTTAAATCTCTTGAAATTTTCTGAGATTTGTGCATTTTTTCCCCTGAAGTATATGTATACGAATTACAAAGCCAGCAATTTATCATTGTTTCGTGAACAAAGTAGAGTAGCTCAAGACAATTTTTCTTGATTACTATTTTGCTTTTAATAACAAAGATCTCAACAGGTTTCTTTAGAATACTGTTGTTACATTCTACTTACTATTCAAAAGGCTTAACGACATGCCATCCATATTTAAAATACTTTCGCTTTAAATTTCTGTACACTAAAAACCCTAGTTTTAAATGCGAACAAAAAGAAAAAGGGTCATACATCTTCATAATTGAGTAAAACGATAACAAGGAATTAAGAGGAGAAGGTTAAACAATTTAAAGATAAATGCGCAAATCCTTGCGTAAGATTTCAACAAGTTATGGTCTTTGTCAATGAAGTGAAGAATATTACTCTCGACAAATATGTATAGCGTTATGCGCACAAGAAAATGACAACAAATCGTTTGAAAATGAATTCGAATAATGGATAAAAGCAAATATTTTTCAAATAAACTTAAAGTAAAATCTTTATCTTAAAAGGTGCGCGCTTGGCAAAATTCCCGGATATTCATTTTTTTTTCCAGATATATACAAATTTTCTGATAATTTCAGGTTTTCCAGATGAGTAAACACTATGTGTAAATCAGCAATTATTTTCTGGAGTAAAAATATTTTTATAAAAAAAGTGATGGCTAATACAGTCGCGGCTTGAACTAAATCTTGATTCAGCTTCAATTTCCAAGAAGGAATGACGATACCAAGAAAAACTTCCAAGAGCCAAATTATTACTCGGATTACAAAGGAAGTAAATAAATACTCTGGTAAACCCACAGAGCAAAAATGGTGCCATTTATAGAACAGGAAAACGCCGGTATTGATTAAACCATTTCTTTTCTCAAGTCGCATCTGTATTCTCCACCAACTTTTCAAAGGAAGATTGACCTAAGAAATCCTCAACTACATTTACTACGCCTGATTTCTAGCGTCTGTACAGAGGGTAGTAAAAGGGAGTTGGGGGTGAAGAGGAGGACTTGAAGAATACAAAGCCGTACCTTCGATCGACCACCCTCGCTTGAAACGCTCTACGCAACACTGAATTGCTGGACCAGAATTGAGAATACCTACTCTGAGATGTGGGACGTTTCAACTTTTATGTTTCATCCCTTAGACTCTATTCTCTTCTTGAATAACAAGAACAGTGTGACTAATCCTCAAAACTTTTGTCGCTAGACTTGTTGTTACAAGAATTTTATTATTGTTAGGTTGAAGTGCAATTTATTATGCAAGATGTAACCTCCGAAGTCAAATATCAATAAATCAAAATAATTCAACAGTTGATAAAAGGATTTCGTAAATAATTGAACGAAAACATTAGACTCTTCTACGTCAACAAATAATCGCAATAATGCGCAGTAAAGATTATCGTGATTTGTTCTGTGACGACAAAAAGTAATTTGTTTGTGATGTAAGCAGATTTAACCGACTTTGGAGTAATGAGATGACTCGAGTCAAAAAAAAAATAAATTATACAGAATTATCAAATTAAATAAATACATTTCTAGGATTAATTAAAATAAATTGCGCAATTTTTAGCAATCCAATTTATAATATGAATTTTTATTTAAAAAAATAATTGAAGTGAATTTCAGTTCGATAGACAATTTTTTACAAAATAAAAAATAGAAAGTTTTAGTTGAAAGCTTCAGGTAACACAATTTCCAAAGTATAACACTTTATGAACAAGTCTTCCTTATATCAAAGTTATTGTTAGAAAGCTTTGAAATTGATATGGTAAAGTTTGAATTTCATCAAGTTTGTGTTTCGGATCTGAAAACTTTATGTTAAAAGCATCTACATTTGAATCTAAAATGGTATTTTATGATCTTTAAGTTTAGAATCCCTTTTCTATGCAGCTTTTCTAAAATAAAATATTGTTCCAATCATAAATCTGAAAATCTTGATTTAAAAATA
>JAUESH010000044.1:3683638-3695265 GCA_032275165.1 Synergus magnus | reverse complement strand
TTAGGAGAAAGGAATTTGGTGGCATTTGAGAGAGTCTCTGTTTTATTTTTGGTGGCATTTGGGAGAGTTGAGTGTACGTCTGGCCTACGACCTCATTGACTCCATTGACAATTGTCTATTTTAATAAATAATCACGTGTATTCAAATTATGATTTCATCTATCCATAAAATCAATCTATCTTGTGTTTAAACAAATATATTTCTGCATTTATAATAATTATTTACTGTAAAAAATCATTTACATATTTCATTAGTTTCAAATAAGCGCGCTAAAAGCAACCAATGAGGTCTTCCGTGCGACGCATGCGCAGATCTGTAGTTGTCAGACGTGTTTACCGGCGTTAAAGAATTGAAAAAGTTAAAAAATTGCTTTTATTCATTTATAATGGATATTCTTGAGCTAAAAGATGTAAAATCAGTGCCCGATATAATTCATAAGTATTCTGAGAAAGTTAGAGCAGATTCAATTCCATTGGTCATCGATAATGGTGATTATTAATTTCCTAACCTCATAAAAAGTTATATAGCTTTTACCGCTTTTATCTCATCTTTTTTTATATAAAAACACATTTATTTACATAATTTATCAATTATATATAGCTGATTGTGTATCTTTCCAATTTTTATACAAAACAATTGTATTACAAAAAAAATAACCTCAAAATAGTTTTTAAAAAATACGAAAAATACGAAAGGTTTGCAATTTATTTTTTTTTTGCTACAAAATACATTTTTATACATGTAATATTAATTTAATTAAAATATATAGAGAGAAGTTACTTGAATTACTCCATATTCTATTATTCTATAAATACCACAGAAAAAAAACGTGTTGGAGGAATATTTCTAGATAAAGCCGATTTAATAACAATATATATTACCAAATATACAAAATATTTTTAGGATCCTATAACTGTAGAGTTGGATGGGCAACAGACAAAGATCCACTCTTAATTTTCAAGAACCTAATAGCAAAACCCAGAAAAGAACGAGGGAAAAAGGATGGGGAATTGCAAGTAGGAAATGAAATAGCAAATATAGAAGCTGTTAGATTCCAACTAAAAACGCAATTCGATCGAAATGTTGTAACGCATTTCGAGGCACAGGAACAAATATTTGATTACACATTTACTCACCTGGGTATCGACACCGTTGGGTCTGTGAATCATCCTATTATATTAACGGAGGCATTTCTCAACCCAAATTATTCTAGAAACTGTAAGTGTATTTTATATTTAAATTAAAACATTTTAAAAAGCAATATTGTTTTGTAAAAGTTTAATAATATCTATTTTGAAGGTATATAACAATGTAATTTCATTAAAAATATTTTCTTCTAGTGATGGCCGAGCTTTTATTTGAGTGCTATAATGTACCCTCGATAGCTTATGGAGTAGATTGTCTTTTTTCTTATCATCACAACAATTGCGCATCCGATGGTCTAATTGTCAGCATCGGTTATCATACAACACACGTTATTCCAGTATTAGATGGAAAAGTGGATGCTGCAAATTCAAGAAGAATTAACGTTGGTGGTTATCATATAACTTCCTATATGCACAGATTACTTCAATTAAAATATCCGGTTCATGTGAATGCGATCAATCCGAGTCGAGCAGAAGTAAGATTTTAATTTAACAAATTAATTGTTCTAGAATAATTGAAATCAGTGAAATAGGAGATAAAGACACAAGCGATTTTAATTAATAGAATTTTATTCATTTTCTCTTTTAAGGAATTGATTCACTATCACTCTAAAATTGCCCTCGACTATCAAGAAGAGATTGCTAAATGGGCGGATCCAGATTATTACGATATGAATATTTTAAGAGTTCAACTACCTTATGTAGCACCAACGAGTACTCCTGGTTTGACTGTAGAACAACAGAAAGAAAGAAAAAGAGAACTTGCTCGACGTCTCATGGAAATTAATGCTAGGAAAAGGGAAGAGAGGGTTAGTATTTACAACGTTCAGAACAAGATAAATATTTTGTTATATTAATTTTAAATAAATAAACTAAATCCTTAATCATTTATATTTGTTATATTTTCAGCTTGCAGAAGATGAGGAGCAACTCAATCAACTGTTAGCTGTTCAAGAACTCTTAGAAGAAGGTGACACGGAGGAATTCGAGCAAGCTTTGAAATCTTATTCCCTTTCGAACGAAGCAGACTTGATCAAAATGATCAATAATCTCCAAGTAAAAGTTGAGAGGACTCGTCAAAAAATAGTCGCTGCCAATTCTCAAGAGGAAAATATTGTCATAGAAGAGAAACCGAAGATTAAGCAAAGTCTTCAGCCGAAAGACCAGCAAGATTTCGACGAGTGGATCACCAGTGTCAAAAAAAAGAGGTAAAAAGAAATGGGTGGAAATGGATGTTATTAATCTTAAAATTTAAATTATTTTGAATGTAATTCTTAGGCAGGATATATTAGACAAACGCCTAGCAAAGCGACAACGAAGACAAGATATGGCGAAACGCAGAACGGCAGCTGCACAAGAAAGAATGCGAATCATCAGTCAATTAGCTAGGAAAGAAAAAAGAGATGACGACTTCGGAATGCGAGACGAAGATTGGGACGTCTATAAAGTTATAAATCGAGTAAGTTGCAGAATTTTAGAAATATTGTAACAATTAAAATTTGTAAATTTAGGCATTTAAAATCCTCATAATTTTTTTCTTACAGGAAGGTGGAGATTCTGATTCGGAACTTGAGCAGGAAAAATTGATAGAACTGGAGGATGTCCTTCGTCACCATGATCCAGAATTCGATGGAGCTGGATCTAGCGTTCAAATGATTCCGGGAGAAACTCATCAGTTACACGTAGGAATTGAACGTCTGCGAGCTCCAGAATTATTATTCCAGCCTTCAATGATAGGCCTCGTCGAAGCTGGAATTGCAGAAACGATAGAATTCGTTCTCAAACGTTACTCTCCTGAATTACAAATGAGGCTTGCAAATAATGTTTTCTTAACTGGCGGACCTGCTTCCATTCCTGGATTATTGGATCGACTACAACGCGAGCTCAAGGAAATAAGACCCTTCGGATCCAGTTTTCAAATAAACATCGCTAAAAATACAAGTTTGGATGCTTGGTATGGAGCGAGAGATTTTGGTTTAAATGGTGATCTTGATGAGTATTTAGTAACTCGAAAAGAGTATGAAGAAAAAGGAGGAGAATATTTTAAAGATCATTCTTCAAGTAATGTCTTCAGTCCTTCTCCAGATCCTTTGCCGATGTTGCAAGTTCCGACCATTTCGGAACAAGTTGTCGTCGAGGATGCTATTGTGGACGTGGAGATTGAATAAAGTTGATCTTATGAACTTTTTGTAAGTATTTTTTGTTTTTTAGGTAATTTAAAGTATCTTTGATATGTCGATTCTGAAAGACTCGTAGGTAATACTTCTTGATAGATGACAATTTTACGAGACACTAATGTTATGAACAAAAAACTTCTGGGAAACGAAATTGAAATATTTAATATCATAATTGAATTTAGCTAAATTTTTCTTTCTGTGTTGACAGAAAAATTGGAACAACAAATGCACTTACAATATATGCACTGATAAAGTGAGATTTTTTTCTTGACACTTATTTATAAAAAGATTATTTTATACTTTTAAATAAAGAGCCTTCCACTGACAGTTTGAATTAAAATAATCCATTTCATTTTTGGAAAGGAATGATTGAAACGAAAGCATTTTGTCTATGGACATCTACTTTATTACACAAGTGTTCTGGTTTGTTCATGATAATAGGAACAAACTACATTGTAGCTTGCCAATCACAATATACATTTCCATTGCGTTTTGATCATCCAAAGACAATTATACGGATACTTTTTGTAGCTGTAACTCTTAGAAACGTTTAGGTGGCCTAAAAAATGTGAAAGTGATCCCTCACGCTAGCGTTTAAGTCTGACTACAGCGACCTCAGCTTAGCTCTCCCGACTTAGGTCACAGCTTAAAACCTAACATCACAATATAATATACTGAAAATATCATCGTCTATGTCTAACTTCAGCGATCCTTTCCTTCTTCATTCTCACCGATATAGATAGAGTAACGAGATGCATGATCAAAACTAAAAGCTCTTCGTAATCGGGAAGTAAAACTCATTCATTGATTTCTGTAGTTTATATCACCTAAAACGGAACGACATAATTATGTATCATATATCGGTACTCTCACTGTATTTGTCAACTGACACTTGGAACGACATGCTTTACAATATGTTTTGCGCGAAATTTTAAATTTCGCTTTAAGAAGCTAACAGCATATTATCACTTGGTTTACACAGCGATCTCAACTATGCAGTTCCCTTTTCAATTTCCAGAAGAGTAGCAAATTTTTCGACTAGTAGCGAGACTTACGTCAAAATTATCTGGAGAATTAGTTGAAAGAAACACATTGCTTTTTAGATTTTCTATGAAGATTGATAAGCTGAAATCCGTGCTTGAAAGTCTTCGAATTTGTAATTGGACAAATTTGATATGTTTCAATTTTTAGAAAGCAATCCAGAATTCAGATAAAGGAACGAGGCTTCCAGTTCAAGATGAATTTAAATTTGAAATTATCGAAAATTGCAAAGCCTTAAAATTTAATAAAGATAAAATTTACATCAATCAAATTTTAAATTCTCAAAAACTGAGTGTGCCCAAAGTTTCAGTTGCAAACCTTTCAAGTTTGACAAAATAAAAAATTGGAAAACCACCCTCTTCTCAAAATCTAAAAAATGAGCAAAATCAAATTCGAAAACTTCCAAAGTTGCAAACAATCTTGTTGGTCTGGACTTATGAAATATTTGTTTGAAAAACCAAAGGTATTGCTTGCTCAACTACAGAAAGTCGCTTTTCACTTAATACAACGAATCTTAATTTAAATAATATTCTTTATAGTTATCACAGTATGAGGTCGCTGCAGGCCAACAATACGCTTTTTTCAAAACGGTCTTTCTCTCTTCTTCCCACTCAAAAATTGTTTCGGAATTCCTCTAAAGAGAATACACGATTACAATATTCTTTATCATAAAATTGAGGTAGAATCCAATTTGAAGAATAAGATTTTTCTATCTCTCTCTTTCTCACACACTCTCTCTCTCCGATCATGCTAAAAGTGAGGGTCTACTTCCGCTAGTGGTAAAAGCTTAGTCTAATTAAAATAATAGCAATATATTGTTTTGTTCTCGCAGTAATAATCATAATAATAATAATTCATAATTAATAATCATAAATTCATAATTCACAATAATTCATAATAATAATAATAATAATTAGTACAACAATGGTTAATGTTTTTAAACTAGTGGGTGTATGTATATATATAATTTTTTTTATGTATAGTTCGTATGTGGGTGGGCAGAGGGTAAGTGAGAGCTATGTACAGTACATACTTGCCTTAGTTGTACCATCGTTATATGTATATGTACCTATGGTCTTGTATAATGATAATTCAATAATTATCGTTTACACATAAAATAGCCTATTTATAACATGTATATATATAATATATATATTATTTATATTTATATATATATAATAACTAGGTATATGCAGTATGTACGTAAGGATGTGTTTAGCCAGGATATGTCGGTGAAAATTATAAATGTTTTAAGCGTCGATCCTTTTTCGATTTTTTTGTTTGTTTGTTCATCTTTGTTATTAAACTGCTCTTAGAAAAGTGTCCGTATGTGTCTCTGAGCCTGTATGTACTTTCGTACTCGCATTTTTTGTGTAGGTATTTAACATCGCGTGATCTAGCTAATTACCTACTCGTTCATTGTCGTTATTACTTCGGTAGATTATCTTAATTAGATACTTTTATTAATAGAGTACTGTGGTGTCTTTCCATTAATGGTCACGCGGCTTTATCCTCTATTTCTATTCCGAAGATACGATCCTTTTTTAGTTTTCAATTTTAATTACTCATTTTCAAGATCTGAGATTTGAGGAAATAGAGTCTTTCAGGAAAAACTTTTTGATTTTAACAAATGTTCAAAATTCTCGTCTTCCTGACAAACTCTTGAGATTTTGTGTTTTTGAGGGAGGTGAAGAATTAAATAGTGTTAATCTTTTAAGGATTTTGGAAGGGAATCTAAAATTTGATAGAAAATATAGAGCCTTTAAATTCTTAGTTATTTGTCAATTTTTTCCAAACAAAACAAGGATCGCTCTCCATTGGAAATATTTTCAAGTTTCCTTCCGACTTGAATCCCCGTTCGACGCTCGTTTTTCTACCTAAATTCTACATTATGTATTACGGTTTTGCGTCCTTAGATTTGAAGTAAAAATTTTAAGCACGTATCTGGTCATTTTTGAGCGCCGAACGCGTATTTTTGAATCTCCTGCCCTCCACCCCATTTCTACAAAATTCTCTAAACCTATTATACGCAGGCCTCTAAGACTTACGGTAGCACAGTAAAACCTCTATAAAAATAAGAACTATTCTACGTAAAAGTATTACAAAAATAAATGGCATTGTACTCTGCTAAAGAAGCAAAATGGTACAGGCGCAATGTCGAGCGACGCGAGCATTTTCTTTTTTTTTTTTTTAATGACAAATATTATTAGGTAGGTTTTGTATTTTTTTACGTTTGTTCTACAGGTATGCCTTGTTCAAATTTGTCTGTATTCTTGAACTTAATTCTTTATTCCTCGGCCTCTCAGATTGCGTGAAAATCAATAACTACTGCATTGCATCGTTTTCGATTAAAAAAGAAAAAACAAACTCTTGTCTGTTTTTTAGGTTTCCTCTGCGAATCGAACGATTCGTATGGCATTCTAGAAATCTGTCAAGCTTAATATTTAATTATTCTTCATTTTTCTCTAAGAAAACTTCTTCTTAAATCATTAGCTTCTATCAATTTTTAAATTTTAAATTTGATTCTAAAAATTGAACTCGATTAGAGAGAATCTTTCTTGCTTCTCCTTGTTTTTACTGTCAATCGCTCTCGCATAAAGCTACTAATCGCTATTCTAAACACTCTCCCCCTTTAATTTTTCGTTATTTAAAAACGAGGATATAATTTTTATAGGGTGCGATAGTGTAGCAATAGCTAATTAATGAATGAATCAATTAATTATTTCTTCATTTAATTAATTAATTTTACAATATTCTCTAAGTTGCTTTCCTAATTTGCGAATCGATTCTACCTCTCTGAAGATTTTTCTCGAAATACTCTCTTGACTCCGCGCTTTCTCACACTTTCACATTCTTTATCGTCTACCTGTACCTGATAAAAGTGCAGTTATCGAAAGTTACTGCTGTAATTCGAGCTTTCTTATCAGCTACAAACGACTCTCGAGTTTCAGAAAACGAGGATTTCGTGCAATCACGAAAGTAAGAATGAAAAGTCTTAAAAATAATAACCAAATTCCCTTTTCTGGAAAGGAAAATTACTTTAATTTTAAATAAAAGAGAGCTAATTTTAAAAACGAATTAAATAATTTAAAAAGAAATTTTCAGATCCTCAAATTCGAAAGTCATTCAGATTTAAAGTCATCCAAATAAAAACACATGCAAGCACTCTATACAAAATAATATTAATAAATGGACTCTTGAAAAATACACATTATCTGTTTGTTTCCATTGCAAATAATCTGTAATTAAATTGATACTATAATTATAATGTTCATCTCACTAAAAAATAACAAACTATCACAAATTCTTCAGTAAAAAAATAATTTCCCCGATTTTCCAAGATTGCTTATTGTTCAAAGAAAATCGAGAGCCGATCTTGAGTATTCAACGTCATAAATACAAAAAATATAACTCAATAGTTTGACGTTAAAAAGTTCAAAGCTTGTTCGCACGAAAATTTGTTTCTAAAAATTCATTTCAGTGAGGAGGAATATTTTCAAAATTCAAACTTTTTTTGGAAAGTTTAAGTTCTGTTATAACTGAAAGATATTGGAATTAAATACTGATCCTCACTTATATGAATCTTTTTACAGGAATTGTTTACATTTAATTCTGTGCATTAAATTTCGTCGATGGCAAATCTGACTCTGTTGCATTTTTCATGTTACATTGTCAAGATGACATTCATCACAGATGATTCGTTAACGAATAGCACACAGCTCAAAAAAGCATTTCTCGCCCCTTTTTGCGGATCCGTATAAGCTATATATTCATATAATTATATGTAAAGAAGGATAAAACATTACTTTGTGCTTCGATGTTTTACCGTTCAGTATTGATTTTATTTGATCATTCGATCGAATGGAAGAGGATCCCCGTTTAAAACTTGAGTTCAGAACTTGGTTTCAGCGAAATGGCACTCTAAAAAAACTAGTTGCCTTTCTCTTTATCATTTTTTTTATCCCAAACCGCAATTTTCAGCTTTCTCTTTTTTATATCACAGAATAGTCTGTACTTAAAAAATTTTTAAATCGAGAAAATCTAACAAATTATAACTTTATAGAACTATAGAAATTAAAAATTCAAGACTGTCCCAATTAAACACCTCTTCAAATTTTTGGATATCTAAATTAGGAAGTCGATTTCCTGAAAAGTAGAAATATTATATTTAAAAATGTCGAATTTCAAAATAACTACCACTAAAAATTCGAGATCAAGCATCTAAAAAAAATTAATTTTGGTAGAACATTTCCAAAGTAGTAAAGTTTTAGAAAAGAATTATGGCCTAGATTAGAAACCAGAACTGCCTCTATCACGATTGTTTTAAACGGGGATTAGACTAGCGAATATTTTCTTTTTTTTTTTTTTTGTGGATATAAACTGAACGAAAGGCAAAATACGACGCGATGGACGACATTTACCGGTTACCGAGTGTCATGTAGTATCAAATACGATTTTCGCGGGGTGTCGATGAGGTATGACTGCTAATCAGTATTTAACTTCTGTTTCTATCGCTCTAACTTACGTGTTTCGATTAGAAAATAGCTGTTGCGCCTTGGTATTACTTAGTGCCTTAAACTATTTTACATCGGGCGTTTTACATATTATTATCTCGACCAATGGCTAAGTGTATTTAACCTACGTAGACCCTTTACTCATTAGTTTCCATTATGAATTATTATTTAGATTATTTACAAGCTTGGCTTTTTCAAGGCTGAAAAGTTTTTCTCGCTTCGATCGTCACTTTTCTTGCGCGTCTCTCTGCGATGAGAACAATCAATAAACAGTTAATTTTTAATTAATTAATAATTACCGAAAGTTCAAAATCAATCGAAGACAGAAAAACGCTTTCGCGATGAAATCGTTAAATGACGATTTCATAATCGCAAATCAACCAGGAAAATAAATTATTTTTAATTACTACTCAACGAAAAGCTTTACGACAAAAACCTATACACAGCGTATACACATATTGTGTACGAAAATCTAATCTCAATCAGCCGAAGATTTTTTTAAAACCCAAGGGGATTGTTTCTTAATATTTTTTTGTCCAGTACACTCTATACAAATTTTCTTTCCTGCTCTCCAACTTTATGAAAAAATATCTTTTTGATATACGTGCCGAAAAAAAAAATTTAATTGAGAGAAGCTAAGCTGATTGCTTAGAAGAGAGAAAAGAAGCGTTGAAATACTGGAATCTAAGGAGTGAAAATCGGAAGTTGAAGATCATTTCATAGCTTAAATGAATTCGGAATCAGGATCGTTCACGCGATTTTAGATTCATAAAAACGAATAATTTCGGTAATTGATAATTCTACAATCGCTACTTTTATCATGGTCATAGGCTAATGTATCACTAGATTACTAAATAGGATCTGCGCGACAATATGCTCAGAGGCTTTAATCACAGCTCTGTAGTACGACATCTTCTTAGCTGCACATTGACTAGCCAATATAAAGATCATTATTTTCAACCTCTCAGTATTTTGATTAGGATGGTTAGACCATTTTTTCTCATTCTAAATTACTAGGACTTTAATGATTATAGTGTTAAATAAGAAAAAAAATGGAACCACCCTAAGTTGAAGCCTCTCACGAAAAAAATTCTCCGTAACTTAATCTCGAGTGTTGCTTATTCCAAATTTCGCCTATCTCCTCTCTCCATTTTTAAAAAACACATTAACTTCATAACGATAATCAGTCTTGCCCGGTGACTTCTCGTATGTATATCTCGTGGAATTAAAAGCCTCAGGCATACGCGCGCAGTTATCGAGAGAAAAAAACACAGACTAAAAATTAGCGAAGACGGATCTAAGAAAAACAAAATATCCAGGCATCGCTGATGCGAAATCACGATTGGCTTTTCTGCCGTTATTCGAGTCACTTGTGAAACAAATAATGATAGCAGGATATAATTATAATGTATGTATTGTATAACGAGTCGCCCGGTGCGACACGCTTCCAAATTTTTAATCCGCGATGTCTACATGAGTTTAACGAACAATGAAAACTCTCGTGGTAGTCATGGTTCCCCCATTTTTTCGAAGCTGTATTAGTAACGATAAAACTAATAGCTAATAGTGTTTTACAAATTGTAAATTACAATAACAGTCCTACTATTAAAACTCTTTAAGAGATTTTGGGACCTTTGACGAATAATGATGAATAATTTCATCAAAATTCTCTAGGCATGTGGGTACAATCTTGTATTTACAAAGTCGTATATAGTATACCTCGATATGTCAAACATAAGTACACCTATTGAACTGTTGGCTCGAAGTCTCTATCTAAAATCTAGTTGGAAATTCTCGTCACAGGTCGATATTGTCTCTCGCTCCAAGAAAAAATTAATCACAGAGCCAAGAGTGAATCTCTGAGAATCTTGCAATTTATAAAATTGCCTAAGTCTCTCGGATAATCCAAGTGTCGATTCTTCAGAATCTAAACAAATTCTAAATCAGAGAATCACTCCAACTATCTGAAATGAAATATTTAAAGCATTTTAAGATAAGGAGAAACCATGACGATACACAATTTTAACTTCGATTAGCAACGAATCAGAATTAGAAATTTAAAGTATTAAAACCTCTACTTTTGTTTTTGCGATTAGAGACTTTTACCAGAAAATTATCTTCCCTTTTTGTGCTTTCTGTAAATTATTTTGATTAAACTCGCCTTTAAAAAATCGAATTCTGATTCGGACACGAAGTGAGTATCAGTGATTAGCATTGTTATCGATATTGGAATATAAGTAGGATGTCGATAATTTATAATCGATATAAGCAAAAATTCTAGTGATAGCGAATAGTATCAAAGAATCGTAGTAATCGTGTTGTTGCGGTAATAGTAGGGTGTCTACCAAACACCTTCGGTAGAGACCAATGTCATTGGAGACCAATGACTACATCGCTCCATGACATTGCTTTCTTTCTTTCTTTCTTTATTTCTTTTTTTTCGGTAAATCGAAACAGCAAAACCAATATTTAAACCTTGTAGACAATAATTACTATCTATATCACAGATTCAAGTGACTAAACTCCTTTAAAAATATAATATAAATATGTGTGATGTTCGCATAATATATGTATACTCGCAGACGTAGTTAAAAAAGATACAAAAGAAAAGTGCTGATACGATGGAAACGTGTAGAGACGTCCGAGAACGGATCTTTGCTAGCATTGGCTACATTTTCCGATTCTAAATTCACTTTTTTAAAAAGATGTTTAATCTATTTCTTTTGAACTTCGAGCTTAAAAACCAACTA
>JAUESH010000044.1:3659213-3682756 GCA_032275165.1 Synergus magnus | reverse complement strand
TTTTCCGATTCTAAATTCACTTTTTTAAAAAGATGTTTAATCTATTTCTTTTGAACTTCGAGCTTAAAAACCAACTAATTTAAAATTTCGAATTGAATTATTATTAATTCAATAATATTTAATAATTAATTAATATAGAATTGAATTGAATTATCCAAAAGAACAATTTTCAATTCTAAAATAGAAATAAATATTAGAAAATAGAAAAGCCTTGGAATACCAAAAACTTTGAATACGAAAACTGAAATGAACGTTAAAATATAAATTGTAATTTCTTAAAATTTGAATTCGAGTACGTTTAAATTTTACATCCACAGTGTCAAGCACCTACGGAGAATATAATAAACATTTCCTTTATGAAGAATGAAATTAATCCGAAATTCGAATTTAATAAAAATTTCTAAAATAGGAAAGTTTTAGCATTTGAAATCTATATTCGAAATATTTAAAAATAGCAACAAATGAACTTTGTTTAAAGGAAAGCCTTCGAATTTTAAATCAGTATAAATATTGGTTAATTTTCAAAATACACTTTGAAAGTCTTGGAATTTTAAAACTTAAATTCATGAGTTTAAAGAAATCCAAGTTCGAAAGAAATCAACTTCGAAATCAGTGGAAGCCTTCTATTCCCAAGCCCTTCAAATTTCAAGGCATTGGTACTCAAAAAAAATATTATTAAGAAAAATGAAGCAAATCCATCACACAAAAAACTATAGCTGCAAGGTCAAAATTTGTAGACAAACCAGATAATGCCTATCCCTGTTTCACCAGGGTGACCACATGTCAGGGATGTCAGGGAAAAAAATTGTCGGGGAAATGCGAGTAGCTGTCAAGGAAAATAAAAATTTTAATATTTTTCTGTAAGGAAAATTTGTCTAAAAGTCAGGGAAATGTCAGGGAAATTGAAGAATTGAATTCTGTGGCCACCCTGCTCACGATCAGCCAGTTTTATTTTGTAAAGTTAATAGAAGATTCGAATTAAGATCGGTTCTCCAATGCTAGCATGTATTTCTTTTCAGTTATTGCGTTGGATGTATTCAGGATACGAAATCGAGGGATTAGTGTTGGTGTATTGGGCGTAAAGATATAGCGCAGGATGTAAGCCTGGCGGAGGGATTCCGCGGTGCAACTGGTGCGAATCCGACGGGTCGAGGGGAGGCGATAGGTGAGAGTAGATTTGGGAATTGGAACTGTTCATGGGACCGGAGGATCCCGTCGTTTGGTAGACACTCTGGGATGTTGCGTGCTCGTGAGATAGGGGTGAATTGAGTGTGAATGGCGAGGTCGCCGAGGTGGGACAAATTACTTGCTGCAGTGACTGTTGTAACGGCAGAGGCTGAGACGCGCCACCGTCTAAACACTAGTTGGTGGTCTGCGGATGCAGCAGAGGAAGAGGAAGTTGTAGACTATTCTGCTTGGCTAAACTAGCGATGTCGGCGGATATGCCCCCTTTGCTGGGACCGAGTCCATCCAACGAAGAGGGTCCCTCATAACGCAGGTCGCACACCGGACTCTCGAATCCTGTGCCCGGTGTGCCACCCCCAGTGCTCTGCGGAGTTGGCGGATTATGATTGGCGTTGGTCTGGCTCATCTCGCGGTGCACCCGATTTTGATGCCGGATCAAATAGCTGTCCCGGACGAAGGTGCGCCCGCAGATGTTGCACTCGTAAGTGCTGCTGGCGGTGTGGGTGCGAATGTGAATCGCGAATTGACTCTTCGACGTGAAGGTCAACGAACACCTGTGACAGAAATAACAAATATTAGTTAGTTATAAATATTTCAACTCATTATTCACAGATCTTTTTCGAGAAGGAATGTCAAAGTTGAGTGCAATTTTGTTTTCTTCCTATTGCAATTTCTAAAATTCAGTAACAATAAACCAAGAAATATTCTTATCGGCTTCCAACTTTTAGATATAGTGTATTCTTAGAATTTATGAACACACACAAAAGTGATAAAAGATTTGTTTGAATATTTGTATGACTCAGACACTATACATTGTTTATCACATAAAGAATCCACATGAATGCAGCTAACTCGCGGGAAGTTTGGTAAAAGATTTGAATTTACTATACCTATCGCAAACAAGTGGTTTCTCAGCAACGTGACTCCAGCGATGCGCCGTAACATAACTCTTAACAGCAAATCTCTTCTGACAAATATCACAAGCATAGGGTCTTTCTCCAGTGTGCACGCGCTTGTGAGTATTCAAACTGCTTTTCTGCGTGAATCTCTTAAGACACAGTTCGCACTGGAAAGGTCTCTCCCCAGTGTGGGTCCTCATGTGAACCTCGAGGTATGGCTTTCTACAGAAGCTAGCCTCGCATACCGTACAATGATACGGTTTATTCCCCGAGTGAAGTTTCATGTGGACATAATAAGAACTCGCAGACGATAAAACTTTGCCGCAAACTTTACAAGGTTGAGGTTTTGATCTCGAACCTTCCTTGACAGTCTGTTGTCCAGTGGACTGACGACTTGGCGAGACACTCTGTCCTTGTTGTTGCTGCTCATGTTGTGGCTGTTGTTGCTGATGAGTCTGCAAATTCTGTTGCTGCAGATGCCCATCCTGTTGCTGAAGATGTCCCTCACGTTGCTGTAGATGTCCTTCTTGCTGGAGATGAGCCTCCTGCTGCTGCAGGTGACCTTCCTGCTGTTGAAGATGGCCTTCCTGCTGGGAAAGTTCTTCCCGGTCGTCCGAGAGGTTCACCATCGAATTCGAACCGTCTGAGCGACTTGAGGCCACTGAATAGAATCCCATCGGCTCACTTTTTATCTGCTGATCGAACATAGACGTCATTATGTCTTGCTGAGGCTGCGCCAGCGGTTGCTGCTGCTGCTGGTTGGCTTGCTGTTCCGGGAGCAGAGTCAGGTTGCGCTTGACAAACTGCTCATATCCTGCGTACCAATCCACCTAAAAGAGACGAGTATATATCAGTCATTCATTCATTTTCTATCAGTAGAAATCGTTAAAACCTTGTCTATTATTTTCATTGTAGGAATTTGTTGTTAATAATTGGTTTACAAAAAGTAAATGCTATTTAGAAATCAAACTATTATAAAGTAACGATTGAAACGTTAAAAGATTTAAAAGTATATTTTCATTCCTCCACTTATTTTTTTTACTTTATTGTTTATTATTTTATTGAAATAGTACCCAACAGCTTGAAGTTACCTGCAGAGAGCCACTGTTCATTTTATTAAACTGCGCTTCGACCCTCCGCCACCCAAATCCAAAAAATAATTAGAAGTCACTCAACATCTTAGAAATTCATAGCAGCAATCTAAATCTTTGCATATCTCTCTCAAAAGTCTTAAGAAACAGAGCGGATCTTTCTAAAATCACTCGAAACCGTGAGCATCATTTGGATCACTTTAAATTCTGCAAATGATTTCGAGAGTCCTTAGAAATCTTTAATGATGGCAAGAGATTTCGGAAGTGAATGATACTTGGGTTAGAGTACATATTAGTTTGACATTTATTTTTGACAAGTGACAGAAAGAAGGTGCGGGGCGAGAGACGAGATAGAGGCGATCAGCTGATTGCATAACTTTTCCACGAGCGGACAACCGAGAACGGGTGCGACATTTTCTCGAGAGAAATTTGTGAGCAGAGAAATGCGGAGAGCTGGTTTATTTTTAAGAGGGCGGGAAGTAAAGGCGAATTATTTCGACGCTAAAAGCGGATCATGATGCGCGGCTCTGGGAGCGAGAGGTCGCACACTGCTTGAAGAAAAGCGAAGGGGATAAGAGTTTTATTCCCAGTTTGACTAACCTTTGCTAATGTAGTGGTCCAGGCTAAGTCGTAAAAAAGCTACGCCTCATCGAGCGCACGCCTCCGAGCCGTTCCTACTCACGGGATAACGCGAGACATTTGTTTAAATAAATGTTTTTCTTCAACACAAAATATAAGATGGCTGCTACTATATTGCTCACTCGGAGTTTGATATATACAGTACTGATATATAAGTACTGATTGTCGGTATGGATGGGACGATCTAATTGGCTAAGAGAATAAAGCTTCCAAATTTAGAGTCAATAGCAATACGCCATTTTGTTTCACTCTTCGGCACGAAATTTGAATTTTAGATTCAACAGTTCGAAGAAAATACATTATGTTAGGTGGATTTATTCATCTAGTTGATTTATATATACTTCCATTTATTTATTAGTTCAAAAGCCCATTAATATTTGTCAAAAAGTAATGAAAGCAATTTGAAATATGGGAATTACACATTCAGAAAGCTTCCTAATTTGAATTACCCGCCAAACATATTTGCGTGACAAAATGGCGGATGTAGAGCTTTTCATTTCAGAAACTCTAGCAAAATTAATGACAGGAAGCCGCTGATTGGTTCTGAAATATTTTCAGTCGGCGAATTCATGATTTGCCCACATTTTCCGATTTTCCAACAGCGCTTTCAAGCGTTTTAGAGCTGAAGAACTCCCGAAGCACATATTGAAAAGTGGAAAAAATGTGGCTTTAACAATACAAATATTCTAGTAGAATAGTTGTCAACTTCCATCATCCGTCGAGTTTTCCTTTATTGTAATCGAATCGTTCCCTGCGATCGACTTTATTCGTATGTGTGTACGTACTTCCGCGGAGAAAAAGTCTGAGCCGACTCAGTTTTCACCCCTTGGGAAACAAGGATTTCATGGATTCCTTTTTAACTTAAGCCGAATTGGTAAGCTAGTTCTTTGAGGTTTATTTTGAGACAAAATTGCACGTTCTTTTGTGATTCAAACTTTTTGGCATTCCATGATTTTTGGATTGATGAATTTTGTTTACTTCCTTTGCGATTTGACTTTGATAGCTTTTTTCTCTTATAGGTCATCAATTTGTATGTTTGCAAACAGTTGATGATTCAGAGAACTTATTGTTGTGTATATTATAATCCGTATTGTTATCCTTGCCAATTAAATGAATGGGAGGTTAGGGAACCTTCTAAATATCTATAAGATAATTTAGATATCTAGATCGATAAATTTAGGAATAAGTATACATATTTACTATAATAAATAATTTCTTAATTATAATCAATTTTTTTAGGCCTAGAGGCTTTGGTTCAATTGTTGAGGCCTCAACAACTTTCAATGCTCAATCAAAATTACGACAAAACAGTAAAAAATTTATTAATAGTACATAGTGTCTATTTAAAAATGCTCTCAAAATAAAATTAAAACTATAAATGACGAAGTATACTTTTTTGTTTCAGTAATTTAATTCCAGTCCCGCCATGACGGAACCGTTGACGGTAAATTCACAGCAATTGATGGTGGATGAATCCTCGAAAATCAAGTCTGCCGATCATCCCATGCAAAATGGATCAGTTAATCAGCCTTCGGAAAATCAACATGCTGGAAATCAAAACCTCGAACAGTCCAGCAACAGCCAACCTCTCAACGATCCAGTTACGAAGGCTGTGGTCGACAACATAATGGGCAACTTGCCCACGAAAAAACCCTTTTATCGTTGTGATGATTGTGATCTCTCGTTTACAAGCCACGCAGTATTAGATGCACATATGCAGGGTGCTCGCCATGCCAAGCAGGTATTTCAATCAATTTTAATTCGTCCATTTTAAATTCTCCAAAAATAAATGAATAAATCGAAATCGAAATGTTAAGTAATTTAGTAATAAGTAATTAAATTACTTCTCCAAACAGATTAGGACAAGAACCATAATGGCAACCTTAGACGAATCGAAGGTCCCATTTACGAAGGACGCAGAAACAAATGGGCTTCAGTGCAATGTGTGTAACGTCCGTCTTAATTCGATGCAGCAGCTCCATACGCATTTAAATGGTAATATTTCGTTCTTATAGTTTTTTAAAATTATTTTTGGTACTGAGTTTCAAAAAGAGATAGTTTTTCTATTAAATCAGGAAAGAAGAATATTTTTCATTTAAAAAAATCCTATTAATTTTTTCTTTCTTTCAGGAAACCGACACAAGAAAAAAGCACTAAGAGGTAATAAACCCCCCGGTGCAAAAGGGGCTGTTGGTTTTAGAACTAGACGATCGCAATATTTAGATAATGCGATTCAGAAAGATGCTGTAGTTTTAGTTTATTGCTTGATTATTTTCACTTTCGCATGCCTTACGTTTCTGCTTACTTTTGTTTTTCATCTTTACATTTTTTAAGCGCAATTCGCTTCGATTATAGTTTATAATTTTCGATGTTGTGTAGTTCTCCAATATTTTGTAAATATCTATTATTTGTTCGTTGTTTCGTGTTAATTTTTTATTTATTATTTGTTTTTGTCTCAGACCGAGGATTTATCTACCTAACGTTTCACATTTGTTCAGGATTGTTTATGATTCTTCGTGATCTTATTTTGGGAACTAAAAGTTCCATTGTTCGTGTGAATAAATCGAATGACTTGTTAGAATCACCCAGAAATTTGTTTTTTTATTTTTTTTTTTTTTCTACTTTTAAATTCTCTATTTATTCACCTTTTAATTTTTAGACTTGCTTTTTCTTGCTGCTTCTTAGTACATATTATTATTATTATAAGTAGTGAAATAATTTTAACAAAAAAATGGTAAGTATTTGGTTTTTTCCAAATAAATTCTAAGTTAAATAAATTAAAAAAGAAACTTTCTAACCTTCTTTTTATTTTTTAGGTGGGTGGCAAGGTACGGAATCAGAAACTGAAATCGAGTTAGGGAACCCATCGTCGTCACAAAAAGTTATTACAGGAAAGCTTTTTTACGAAAAGACCTATTGCAGAACATGCAAAGAAACTTTCGATACCGTGAAATTATACAAGAAGGTAATTTTGTCAATCTTTTTCTAAATTTTAATAACATTGGAGATTGGAAGATAAAATTATTTTCAATTTTTAAATTACAGCACTGTAACAAAAAGAAACACGTGGAAAAGATCAAGCTGAAAAAGAAGGAGAAGCGAAAGCGAATATTTACTGACATGCACAAAGCAAAATCGAAAGCAAATCAGAAGACAGGTCAGACAAATTTTGAATCGAAGCAGCCTTTGGAAAATTATTTCGTATCGAGTGGATACTTCCAAAATGGTGCTCCTTGTGAAATGAGCGACGATATATTTTAAGACGGAGAAATTAGACTCACAGTGCTTTAAAATAGAGTTTATCGAAGTGAAGAAAATAAGAGAGTATGTAAGTATTGTTAAATAAAATTGGGCTACATTCGAATTTCGTGAAAGTATCAAATTGTAATTTATTACTCAATTCTACGTGAATTGTGGAAATATGAAACATTACAATTCATATCAGCAGTTTTCTCTTTTCAGTCATTGGGTTGGAAAATCATTTCTAGGCTGAAAATTGAAATTTATAAATATTTTTTGATTAAAATAACTTAGATCATTTTCTTTTTCTTTTAGAAAAATACTTACCTTTGTGTAAGTTTCTAATAATCGATGCAGTTCAGAATTTTGTACCCGGAGCGCTTTAGTTTCTGTGTTCAACTTGTGTCGTTCTTTTAAAATTTCGTGGTATTTATTTAATCCCACCAAAAGTGCGTCCCAAAGTCTTTCCCTCTCTTGATTAAAAATTTCCCTGTATCGACCCCAAAATTTGGTGACATCCTCAGTCGAAATATTTCTTGAAATCGTAAATTTTGTTTCGGTTAATTTTTCTTTAAATGAGGGAGGAGCTTCTCCTTGTTTGACAGCGTGATATTTTTTTACGAATTCTTTTAAGGCTTTTATTACATGTGATACTCGTATTTCGAACAAATGTCCTTTTTCGCAAAGTAGTTTTCGCTTCCTTAAATCGCCGAAGCAGTCGCAGGATAAGTCTTCATTGGACTTTGATCCTGTGAATGGAAGTTAATTGTCGGAGGGAAATTGAAATTTGAAAACTTCTTATAGTGGCATTTAAATTGGAAAATAATTTTACCTTCGATAGTCGCATTATCAGTTATAGAACTTGAAGAATCAGTATTTTCTGTAAAAATACTTTCACTGCTTTCGCTCAATCCGCAAGGAGTAAAAACCGCAGCTACTTCTTCCTTTACTGTTTCGATTAATTTTTTCGTCTTTTCGTCTTCCGGATCTTCTGGCTCTCCACAAACTTCTCTGGAAATTGTATTTATATTTTTTCAAGTTCAGTAGTTTGAGCTTTATTTTTAAATTCATAGTATTATAATTAGCTTACTCTTTTATACTCGAGGTTGAAGTTTTTTCAGATAAGCTTTTACCAGATTCATTTTCCTGATTTATACAATTAGGGCAGTAAGCGTAGGGCAAAAAGAAATTTAAAAGCATGTCAATGTCCTGTTTTGATTCGATCGACAGAGCCTGAAACAATTTTTGTAAATAATTAAATAATTCAGTAAAACATTATTCTCAATGGAACACATTAAAATAATTTAATGATCTTTTTTCTCAACCTGAAAAACGTTATCAAGTCGGATAATAATTCTATTTTCCGCGCTTTGCTCTAAAAGCAATTCCCTTAATTTATCTTCGATTAAAAATCCAGAACGATCTGAAATCTGTTCCATTATACGTAAAAGCATTTTTCTTTCTAAGTTAATTTCTTCCAAAGTCGTTGCTGGAATGTAAGGCTCGCACATTTGATTTCTTTCGGTCTCCATTATTTTTTCTACGAGTCGGACAATTATTAGAACAGATTAGAAAGTACATGAACTTGAAAATTTCATTTAATTGGAATAACATCTTACTTTGTTCAATTATGGCGATTGCTTTTCTATAAGAAGGTAAATCCTCTTTTCTCAGAATTTTTTCCTCCGGTGGTTCCCATTCTAAGCCCAAAGCTTGCTCAAATATTATTCTATCTGCTGTTAAAATCTGAAAATTTAAAAAAAGTATAGTGATTTTCGATTTTAAAAATATTTCTATTTTATACCTTCTGCAAAAGTTCATCAGCAGTTTTTGAGTTCATCTCCCAAATTTCCAAATATTGTTTCTCATTAATCGTAGTAAAATGATCAGACTTATCTTCAAGTTCTAAAATACTTTTATGAGCTTTCAAAACTTGGTCTGTTAATTTTTTTATTTCCTGTTTCGTCTTCGCTTCTAAATCATTGTAGCTTCTTTTTAAAACGTTTATGGTGTCCTGAAGTCTAGATAATTTTGTGAAAAATATTGTATGATAAATAAGAATTTAACTTTTTTTGAATGAAATTAGAAATTTGATAAAAAAAATAAACAAACTTGTTGAGTCTTCTTTTCTGGTGACTTTTAACAATAGCATTTTCGTCCTCTCGTCTTTTTAGAACAGCGTAATTGTAGTTAAGCTTTTCAACATTCAACATGCAGATTGCTTTCATCTGTTGAATTTGCTGTTGTAGTTTTTGACACTCAGTTTCTAATTTTATTTTTTGAGCTCTGTATTCCTCATGATGTTCAGTCATCACTCTATTCATTTCCTTTTCAAACTCCCTCATAATTTCTTTTCTTTGCTCAATACCATCAATCTCATTCTCTTGTCTTTGTTTGAACAAACTCTCCCATTTTTTCGCAGATGATTCCAAAAGACTTTTTCGTTCAGAGTCCAAAGCGTTTTCGATAAAAATTAATTCTCGGCGATAAGCGTTAGCCATTGAGCTCACCTACAATATTAATATATAATATTTTAGTTTTCTTTCAAGAAAGTCTTTTCTTATTTTATTCTGATAGAAATTTCTTTGGTAAAGAACTTACTTGAAGGTCGATTCTATCAATTAATATATCAATATCTTCAGTCTGTTTCTTCTGATCCAAGTTAAATTTTTTATCTGCCTCTTCCAATTCTTTTTTTAATTCCAAAATTGCAGAATCTTTCATTGCAAGAACCTCGAGACATTTTTCATTTTGAGCCATCATCGCAGCATGAATGTCCAAAGGATCCTTAGATTCAAGAATAGAGGACCATTTTTCATTAATTTTCTGGTAACGTTCTGTACATTCTTGGGCATTTTCTTCCAACATTTGTAGCAAGTTATTTCGAATTTCATTTTCTTTTTGTCGACGATCGAGTTCCCTTGCATCGTTAGCTACTTTTATATTCGTAGTCTAAAATACAAAATGTATGGTAATAATTTATTAAACCATGTTTGATTATAAATTGAACTCAACTTTCATTAAATTAGAAAAATGTATACCACTTCGTTTCCTTCATGTATTAATTTCTCCAAATATTCTGCACTTGCAATAATTTGCTTTTCTGATAGTGTTTTATCCTCATCTTCGTTTTCTTCTAATGTAACTTGTCTAAACAAAATTTTAATTTGATTTTACTAGTATGTAAAATTGAAAGATATTTAAATACCTACTTTTTAAGAGCTTCTTGTCGTCTCTGAATTCGAAGCCTGCGAGCTAATTTTCTTTCATTTGGATCAGACGATGTAACTGAAGGTTCCTCTGGCTCGTCAAAATTTTTTTGAGGAATATCACCGTTTTTAGCCACCATTATAAACTAAAATAAGATTAGATACTATTTGTTATTTTGACTTTGACGTTTTGAAGCAGACGAATTTAAAATACAACTTCAGAATGTCCAAAAATTGTCTGCTTTAAATTATTTTCTATTTTAAATTCTAGATTTAAAATATCAAAAACAAATTTTGAAATTAAATTCTGAAATTTATCAGAAAGTAAGGAACGATATTTAAGGGACCAAAAAATCTTTAGCGAACAAAATCCTTTAAACATTTAAAAGTAAATAAAATACAGAATCGGAAATTTATAACAATATTCAAACTTCTAATTCCTTCTTTAGGTGAAAATTATTTACAAATCGAAGTTTGCAGTTATATTAAAAAAAACTTAAATCCAAATTAAAAAACCTTTCTAGTTTCTAGGTACGATCACGGATAACAACGATAACTGTTAACAACGAGTAACCACTAGCAACAATCAGAAAAAGTCGGCAAAATATCGATCAGAACCACCAATTGGTCTCCTCTACCATGAGATGGAACCACTCATCCATCTACTGACAATCCTGAAAATCTACCCACGCCAGATGTCTCTACTACCTCTATAATCATCATCATCGTAATCATTATCATCAGTCAAGAGCGTCAAGAGTGACGAAACAGTATTTTGGTGAGTTCGACCGCACGGCCTATTTTAAATAATTCTATTCATGAATTAATGAGGCACAAATCAGCCTTTATAACAAGATTAAAGTTAATTGGCGAAAAATCACTAGCCTCAGCCTATCATTTTTATAACGAGCATTATTTGTCTACGTGTAGAGCCCTGGTGTACAGGTCTACAGGACAGTGTTTGTCTATAAAATGAACAAACCGTTACGTGTTTACAGTACCAATGACGAAACGAGGATGCGTACTACTTTCACGAGTTGGTACTCTCTTGCTTCAACTTGAAGCCAAAAGATTTGTTTAACGATTCAACGTTCAGATCAAAATAAGTTCAAATCAATCCGAACCAAATCCCTGGCTTGCATTAAAGTCTTTCTTGCGATTATGATGGATTTCGAATGTAATAGAGTACTGTTCATGTATAAACGAAGTGTTGCCCGGGTGCGAAATGTAAACACGAGAGCAAATACCTAGAGGCTGAAATTGCAACGGAATTCAACAAGGAAATGCAGAAACTGTTGATTTCGAAGCCCTCCGGGTACAGCGAAATGTTTTCGAATTCGCTTTCTCTGTGGTTCTGGTCGACTCCTAGAAAAGGGAAAAACTGAGGGGATAGGAGAATAGGCTGAGGCAAATGACATTTTGATAGATAAGATTTTGGAAAATGGAATATTTTGAGGAATCAGCTTCAGCTTCGGAAAATGGAATGATTTGAGAAATCAGATTTCAGGAGGCTAAATAGTTTCAGTATAGAAACTGGACTCATCTGAGGTACCAAATCGGAATGTTTTGACAAACTGGAAATATAGAAGGAACCAGAATGGTCAATACTCAAGTCCTAAGGAAACTGGAATGACTTGAGCAATCAGAATGCTTTTTTTCTTGGAAATGAATTACTAGAGGAAGTGAAGAGAATAGTTTGAGACAAATTACATTCTGCTAGATAAGATTGAAATAATTTAAGAAACCAGAAAAGTTTTAATTTACATTATTCCAGTTTTGACTCCAGTTTTTGAAAATGAAATGATTTGAGGAACCAGATTCGAGGAGTCTGAATGGTTTCAATTTAGAAACTGGACTCATCTGAAGTACCAAATTGGAGGAAGCCAACTGGTTTGATCCAAAGCCTAGATCTAGAAAGACAAACTGGAAATATAGGAGGAACCAGAATGGTCAATAATCAAGTCCTAAGAAAACTGGAATGACTTGAGCAATCTGAATGTTTTTTTCCTTGCAAATGAATGATTTGAGGGAGTGGAAAGAGTTGGTCTGTCGCTAAGGGGATTTCGCTAGACCATGTTGGAATTGTGTGTTGGAAGGTTTGAAGCTAGGATTGAACATTGGAACATTGAACGGAAGAACGATCGAGAGGTCTTGGACTCGAAGCCGTGGATCTACAGTCGTCGTTGTCGCCGTCGCCGTTCGTTCCTAGTTCCTACCTACATGGGCTTAGTTGGGTTGGAGGAGAGAGAAGGAGAGATTAACAGAGAGGAGAAAGAGGAGCAAAAGAGAAAGATGTGGTGAGACGAGCTTGGCACAGGGGTTCGGGTTAGCTCGTTCGACCCGTTATCCCTCCTTCCTCCTGCTCCCGAGCAGGGGCGGATAAATGAACACCTTCCCTCAACCTAAAGGAGATGCTTTCCAACAATCAAAATCTCCAACTCTCCCTTCACTTAAGAATATCTTTGACTTTTCTTTACAGTTACAAAATCTCACTTTAGAGTTTCAGAAATATTTTAGAAATTGAGGAAATCCAAGAATTTTTAGTAAATTTAATCTTCTTTTTGGTCAGTTCTTTCTTCTTTCTCATCTTAGATTTGTACTTTTCTAAAATTTGTAGTATTTCACATTCTTCATTTTTAAGTTGAAGCTTTAGGGTTATTTTAAATGAAGTTTTCAAAAATGGAATGTTTTAGTTTAAAGGCATTGAAATTAAACAATTTTAAATTTAACGGGTTCGCTTGTTAGGATTATCTAGACTTGAATTAAGTTAGTTTGTAGGAATTTGAAAATTGGCTTTGATACTAGAAGTTTTTTTTTCGAAGACGATTCGCGGTAAAAAGAAGGTATTTCAAAATTATGAACAGAAGAGTATCCAGGAATTTAATCATTTTTATGAATAGAAATTTAATTATATGAAAGAGTTTCGGTAACTAAGAATATATCAAACTTGTTTCTATTTGACTGAGGCTTGTGGGTTTGAAACAGAGGTTTGATCCACACGGATTGATACATCTGCTTTAATATTGCTCCTATCTCAGAAACACTGACTTGACATTTTGCATTATTTTCAGCATCTATATAAGTCTCAGCTCTAATGAACATCGTTTTTCATTATGAAGAATGGCAGTCTACCCAAATAATAAAAAAAAATCTTGGAATGGAAGGGCCAGTCATCTATTTCATTAATATTTTGTGATTTATATCTCTGCACAAGTGCACAATTCTTCCTCAAATAACTCACAAGGATGACTTTATTTTTGAACGATCCAACCCCCATGTTTATTTTCAAACATGTCTGAGACAGGTTTATTTTTATTTATTCTTTCATGCAACTCATCTATTGAAGTTCTTTTTACAGTTTATAAGTCTTCCTCAAAGCTTAAAAGTATGAGAATTTCTATTTTTGAAAAAACAAAATTTTCGAAAAAACAATTCTTTCACCTTATTATTTATTCAAGTTATGAATTTTTATCAAGAATATAATAAATGGCCATTTAAGAACTAGTTTTCAAATAAATAATTATTAAATTTTTATTTTAGTGTTAAATTGGGATTCAATCTAAACAAAAAGCCGGAAAGAAACCAAGAGGTCAAAGTTTTGGCACATTTTCAACTTTCACTGCCTAATTACTAAAAAAAAACTATTTTTCAAAAAATTCTGATAGAAAAAAAGCAATAAATAAATTAAATTGTTAAGGCCGGGGTCCTCTGATTTTGATGGTCGCCCCTGAGCTCCCCCACTTGTCCTTGCTTCGATTCCTTGCTTCCCACCACTTTTGTATTCCCCACCACTTTCCACAGAAGCGTAGACTCGCTCCCATCCCCACTCTCTGGTTTTCCTGGTTAGCGAGCCACGCTAACGCTCCCGCCAGTGACGTCACTCACAGTAGTGTAATAGGAGCGAAACCAAGCTCCGTCCGTGTACATACCCAAGTGAAACGAAACGAGTACGCGAAGCGATTATCGCTACACAAGTGTAATTAAATAAAGCACGTTCTGCGTGCAACGTGCATGCATTCAGGTAGATTTCTTGCACATTTTTCTCCGAGTTATCACGGTTATCACGACCGTTATCATCTTCCTCTCCCAACAGTACCCGGATAACCCAACTTACCCAAGTGTCTTCTCCAAGAACTCTGTGCGATTCGTGAGTGGAAGGCACAAGGCGCGCCAAACGTAACCTCACAAAAAGTTCAATAAGCTTATGCTGAGTTTACAAATAGCTTAGTTTACAAGTAGCTGAGCTTTTTTAAAAAGTAGTGTGCGGGTAAAAAAAGTCGTTTTTTTTTGTTAACGAGGAGGCAGGCGGGATTCGGGAGTGAAATGTCGCGATCAGAACGAGATGTGAATATCTGGTGTGACGTGTAAAAATTTTAGTGTGTGCGATGTGTTGTTCGAAAAAGGTCCTCCTCCTCCTCGTTGCCGCTGTCAGTGGTGAATCCTGCAGTTTTTGCTGCAGCCCTAGTTTAAGGGATCAACGATTTGAAGGCAGTGACTAGTGGTGGTTTTAAAACGGGAATTGGGAGAAGAAAAATATTTTTAAAGAGGAGGGAAATTGAGATTGAAAGAGGTGTTGTGGCACCTGGGAAGTCGAGATACAAGAGTAACGGTCGCTCGCTCGGAAGCGAGCGTTACTGGCTCTGTTCTCATGGCGAAATATTTTGAGATTTGATTGTTTGGGAAGTAAATTATGGAAAAATAATTATAATTGGTAAAGAAATTTGATTGATTGTGAAGTGGTGGGTTTTGTGAAGTGAAGTGAAGAAAATCGGGCGAGTTGTGTGTCGTTGTACAGTGCCGCCAAACGATACCACAACATCCGATCCCAAATGAAGAGTTCGGAGCAAAATGGTTAGAGAGACACGTCACCTGTGGGTTGGAAATCTGCCGGAAAACATCCGTGAGGATCGCATAAGAGAGCACTTCAAACGGTAAGATTTTTTATTTTCAGTAAAATGTACGCTTTTTGAGAGACATTTTTAGGTTCAGAATTTTGTTCATGATTTTGCGGGTAAAAATAGCTTTATCATGTGTATTTTCCTTTAAAAACTAAATTATCGGTGGTTAAAAATTTAAATTTGAAAAATAATGATCTAAAAATATTTAGAGAATTGAGAAGTTCCAGATTGGAGTGTTAAAATTGGAACATCTTCCAATGAAAGCCTTAATAGGTACTTATTTGAAGCCTTGCAAATTTTAAAGTTAACATATTGTATACCGGCATTAAAAATTGTATTTAAAATCTAAATTCACAACTTTGCAACTGAATTCTTTAAACACATTGACATCCTCAAGATCTAACAACAATTTTGAAACAAAAACTTAACTTATAAATTACCTAATGTTGAATTTAAGCTTAGTAAATTAGACAATTGTGAGTTATTATCGTTTGAAATTTAAGAACTTTAATTCAAAATTTTAGAAACTATATAATTTCAAATTTTAATGTATAAGATTATACGATTTTAAACTGAAATCTTTCGAAATTGTACAATGTCAGATTGAAACATTCTTTATTGTTCGATTTTGAATCTAAATCGTTAAAAATTTCAAAACCTTCATAGTAGAACGATTTCAAATTGACAACATTGGAAGTAGATTATATTTAAAATTGAAACTTTCAAAATTAGACAATTTAACATTAATAGCGATTGTTTAATCATTTTAAATTCGACAATTTTTTAACCTCAAAGAGTTTGAAATTATTTAAATTCACTATTTAAACTGATTTAACCAAATTTTAATTTTTTTCGTGTTTGGTATAACTTTATTTTGAATTTATGAAGTAAATTGTTCTTGAAATCCTATGAAGGGATCTGCGACCCTGAAAATGCCTGCGTAGGGCCTTCTTCCCCCCTCTCAGTTGGTCCCAAACCCCCCCCAAGCACGCAAATTTCACGAAATACCCGTAATTTACCACTTGGGCTTCCTTTGTACGAAACGTGGGTCTCGTTCCCAACTCGAGTCGAAAATCATTTGAATAGGTACAGTGTACACATTATAGGTAGAAACTTAGAAAAATTCTTCGAAACTAACGTGGTAGTCTGTTTCATTTTTGTGTATGTATAAGGAATTTAAAACGAATGCTTTTTCATTTGAAATGTAGAGTTTAAATTCAAATTGAAATCGTATTCTACCAATTTTTTTCCTGGATAGTGAAGTTCACTTCTTTCTTGAGAATACTTTGTTGGTTATAATGGAAAAAGGTTGATTTGCATTTGTTTCTAATTCTTCCATTTGGTCGATGTTTCAAAACCTTTTCTTCAACAATCGAATATACTGTTTTGCTTCATTTATAAAAACAAAGCTGCTTTTATTTTTTTTTAACTTAATTTCTTAAAAGAAATTACCAAAACTTCCTTTTCTGTAACAAGGAAGCCCAAAAATGGAGTTTCGCTCGCTCGTCAATCCTTTTTAGCAATATTTCACAGGAATTTTACGACTCGCAGAACAAACTTGCACAACTTTGACTTTCCAGTTTTCCTGTGGAAAATTCAACCTGTTCTTTAGAGATTGTAAATTGTAACGTGTAACGTCGACTTCAATGCTGTTTTTATCAGCAACGCGTCTCATCGCTGTATCGCGATCTCTTTTTATTTTTTATTTATTTTTTACACTGGGACAATATAAAGCGGCACTATCGCGTCGAACCGGATAACTCGAAAACAAGCGCTTTCTTTCTTCTTTTATTTTATTTTTGTATAAAAAGGAACCCAAAGAGCCACAATGTTTTCGATACGAAGTGTAGACTCAACGAGGATTCTACGTTCAGGGCCTTGGCTGTCTCCTCCTAGCGTGAGCACCGACATTCGTTTTTTGCCAAAGTAATAATAGCTGAGGACAGCCATTTTGAGAGCTCGCGGCTGCACGAAGTTATTGTTCGACAGCGACTCTCAATTTGAGGATCCCTTGATTTAAACTTTTTCAATTCTTTATAATATGTGCTAAAATTCAGTTAAAATTTAAATCCGTTTAAAAATCCTTCTTGTGGAATTTTATTTCCAAAGAGAAAAATGATTTAATTTTCTTGAGAGTGATGAAGAATGAGAATTTTTTAATGATAAAGAGCTCCAAAATTATTTCTGCCTTCTAAAACATTCAAAATTGAACAATTTCCGATTGAAACTTTCCAAAATAACACCATTTAAAGTTGAAGACTTTTGAAATTGTACCATATTCAATGAAACAAGCTCCAAATCGACTTATTTTAAATTGAAATCACCTAAATTGAACAATTCGAAAAGTGAAACCTCTAAAATAGTAGTTTTTCTGATTTCAATGATTTAAAATTATACAATTTCAAATTGAAAGCCTTAATACTTAAAATTTTAATTTGACACTGATTAAAATTGAATTACTTGAACTACAAAAGTCAAGGCTTTTAATTTTTAGCAGTGACTCTCCTTTTGATTTTTTAAATCATTTTTGTATACATACCTACATTTGATTATTTATAGGAATTAGTAAAAAGTAGAGTTTTAAAAATCTTATTCTATATTGACAAAATACCAAAACAATAATGGAATTGAATATTTGTTTTTTGTATTGCGATACATGTGAAGGTTACAAGTCGAAAAACACATCACCTAATAAATGCTTCCAAACCCGGTCGAAAATATTGCCATCAGTGATTCTCAATCTCTCAATCTAGATCTAAAGGTTTTGCCCTTAGCGCTGAATAAATTTTCGTTCCAAAACCATAAACATTCACTGTAAAGTACAAATTATTTTACTCTCATTTTGGACTCTCACAATTCTCGCATTTAATCACAAAATCGAAATTCTTAAACAGTATTATTAAAGATCAAGGGAGCCATTTTGAGCTCAAGGCGTTACGGAGTTATTGCTCGATAGTGGTTCTCAATTCAAAGTTCTCCACTCTAGATAAACTATTACTGTCAATCAAATAAAATAGAATTCCAGTATTTACAATTTACAAATTAAAATTTATTAATAGAATATTCTCGTTGTTAAGATAAGAATATTTAGAGAAACTCTGTTCTGAATATTATATGAAACGTTAGAAAACGTATCCTCGTCGGAGAAAAATTAATCTTTTAGCGAATTCATTAATAAGAGTGCGGGGATTAAGGATTATTAAACTTTTATCAGTAAAATTTCCAATCTTGGTTCCATGAAGCCATACAAAAACGAAAATCCGATTAGGCTTTATGAAAGACTTGTGAAAGAGAGAGAGAGAAGCGAAACGAACTCGATGTTATGTATAGAGAAGGGGGGTTGGGGAGAGACAGTTGTGACGTAGCTCAGTGTCGCTCAACTTGTGGATACCTTTATTTTGATTTTTATTTACATTTTACTCAGTTCCTAGTAATAATTTTTAAATGAAAAATATTTGTAATATTATTACTTCTTCTTAATATTTTCTAATGTCCTAACTTCATCACTCTGTGAATACTATGAGATTTCCCCAAGAATTTACGTTGAATTCAACTTGAATTGAATGAAATTGAATTTGACTTGCCACCATAAGTCAAATATTAGAATCGGTAGAAATCCTCTTTAATACCACCAAGTTTCTGGACAATATTGCGATCCCTAGACAGTCAATTAAGTTCAAGGTAATATCTTCACCGGTGAACTATTATTTGCCATGTCGAAGGGTTCATGTTTACGGTCTTCTAAGTAAGAAATTAATCTATTTCAAGTCCCCATTCCCAAAATTCAGATATTTAGAGGACATTTTCCTTTATTAGGTTGCGAAATTATTGTTGCAAGGCAAAGTTCCATTTTGTATTCAAAATGAGGTCAAAAGGCCTTTTCCTGATTCTCGAATTCCCAACAAAGAAAAACTTTGGAAGTAAACGAGCCACTTTGCTTTGACCCTGGTTGTAAATAGCGATTCCGATCAGATACCACTTTTGTATTGCCTACAGTGTCGCCTGATGCATTAAAAAAACCAGATATAAAATAAATGTGCATTTAAAGTTCATGAAAAATCTATGAAGAAATTCTATTATGTACCTACAGTTTTATTATACAACTTCATATTTATAAACATTCTTACTGCAAAAGTAATAATAACAATCAATTCGCTCAGAACTTTATTTATTGTAATTGAAGGGAAGTTTCATTTAGATATTTCTTTATTTATTAATAGTAGTCACCAGTTGGAAGGAATGTCTGTTTTAAAATGGAAGTGTGGTGCCCTGCAGTAAATTTTGAAGGTAGGGGGGCTACCTTCAAATTTCCAACATTAGTGTATTTCCGATTCCGGACCAGCTGGCGGTATTAAATTTGGGGCGATATACTTCACCGGTGAAACTCGCTCTATTTTGTTCCTGTTGAGCAGTTTTGATGTTTTTATTTGAACCTTTAGTGAAAAAAGTGACCTCAAGTAGCCTTCGATTGTCACTTAAGAATTTTATTTTATTTGCAATGCATTCAGGATTTGAACATGTAGCAATCGTTGTCAGGATTTCCCACGCGGCACTGGATTGCCATATTTTTCTAGGCACGAGTCATGAACTTTTATCTTCGTGTGATATACGACTTTATGCTTCTATGCACTTCAAGTCTCTTTATGTACTTGGACGTGCATTGCCCCGTCTCTGCGATCTTTAAAGTTCATTGCGCGAGGATTTGCATGCGAAATACGAGACGCAATAGCAATATAAGTGAATTAGCGGATCACAAGACTTGTATAAAATACTCGATTCTCTTATCCTGAATATCCTGTTCTCTTGAAGTTTAACTGCTTCATACTATAACCTTCAATGACTTCGAAGAGGAAAAAGTGAAATAAATGAACTTGGAAGTTTAACTTTTACTACTGTTTATCATTCGGCTTGTTCATAATTGTTCAAATTTCAAGAGATTTTAAATTTTGACATCATTAAAAAGGAAAATATCTTTTGTAAATGATAGTCTTTGAAAGACAGTCTGATGCAGGTAATAATAACTAGCTCTGCACTTTGGTCAAAAAACATTAACTGCGAAACGAGATCAAACACAAATCTGTGATTCTGAGACGATCGAAGTGAATAATTATTTTATAGATGAAGCTGAAGTTTGCAAAGTTTACGACAATGAAAAATTAGTTTTTGATAAAAGCACGAGACCTAAAATTTTATTGCGCTAAATGGTTCCATTTGATGTCAAAAGAAGTCCAAACAGTTTCACCCCTCCCCCCCCTACCACACTAGGGTCACCCTCAAAATCATTCCCTATGTACAAAAAAAATCATTATAAATCCCCTAATTTCGACATCTAAAAGTTTAATGTTTTAATTCGTTCCAACTTAATGTTCAAAGAAGTCTAAAACAGTTTCATCCACCAAGTCCTCTAGGATCATCCCCAAAATCAACCCCCAAGCACAAAAAAAAAACATTATAAATCTCCTAACTTCAAAACCTAAAATTGTATTGTTTTGAATGATTCCATTTATTTATTTATTTACCCACATAGGATGACCCTGAAAATCAACCCCTAAGCACAAAAAAAATCATTAAAAATCTCCAAACCTCGGGACCTAAAATTTTATTCTTTAAAATGGTACCATTTAATAGCTAAATAATACTGCAAAAGTTTGATCCGCCCGCCCCCATAGGATCACCCTCAAAATCAACCACTAAGCACAAAAAATCATTAAAAATCCCTTAGGGGTTGATTTTGAGGGTGAACCTATGGAGGACGGTGTATGAAACTTTGTCGGTTTTATTTGGATATTAAATGGAATTTATTCAAAACAATAAAGTTTTAGGTCTTGAAGTTAGGGGATTTATAGTAATTTTTTTTGTGCTTAGCGGGTGATTTTGAGGGTGATCCTACACGAATCATTAGTGTTTCGCACCACTGACCATTGCACGAAACACTAATGAATGGTGCGTATGCAGCTTTCAGTGATGTTTCGCGATTTTTTTTTTGGCAAACACCAATCATTGGTGTTTGGGTTTCTCCGTGTAGAGGAATAGTTGGATGAAATTTTTGTCGACTTCTTTGGACATTAAATGGAGCCATTTAAAGCAATAAAATTTTAGGTCTCGAAGTTTAGGGATTTTTAATGACTTTTTTGGGCTTAGGGGTTGATTTTGGGAGTGATCCTAGAGGGTTAGGTGGATGAAACCTTTTGGGCTTCTTTGAACATTAAATGGAACCATTTAAAGCAATAAAATTTTAGGTCTTAATGTTAGGGGATTTATACTGATTTTTTTTTGTACATAGGGGATGATTCTGAGGGTGATCCTAATGTGGTAGGGGGTTTAACTATTTTTGTTTCTTTTGACATCAAATGAAACCATTTAACGCAATAAAATTTTAGGTCTCGTTGTTTTTACAAAAAAATAATTTTTCGTTGTAAACGTTTCGAACTTCAGTTTCATTTTTATAGAGATTATTCGAGTGCTTTCCCTTTTGTGAGGAATGAAGATAGAATCGAATTTAAAAAGAATAGGGTTTTACTCTCCACATATCAATGTGAATTTAATATATGAACAAAATTATTATCAATTTTATTAAATTAAAAATATTCTACACGATAATTTCATTTCAGCAATACTATTTTGATTCATTTTCTTCGTTTATAAAATTTGTAAAATTGGCGGATAATTATTTATATTTTGAACTTTAAACTTGAAAAGCACAACTATAATTTCTTCTTCTTCTTCTTTTTTTTTTTTTTTTTGAAAAAGGTCTCTCTGTACACTATTTTCTCGTTAGCTAATGCAAAGTAACATTTGCGTGCGTTGCATCAGCTAATTCTAATTCTAAATTTAAAAATAAAGTCTTACATTCACTGCATAGGGTAACCATAACGATTCATGTAATCGGTAAATGACAGTATACATATAAAAAATCCACACCTGCAAAATTATCTCCGTAATGATTACTGCAGAGTTCCATAATGATTTTCTTATAAAAAAAAAAATTTGAAAAATGCTTGAATGACTGAAAAATTCTGAACGTTCAAATAAACGAATTTTTGGATTGATTGACTTTTAAATTGGAAACAATTTAAAAATATTAATTCATTTGCATTGAAAATAATTCTGCATGAAAGAAACTCGTAATATCTATTTTTATTTTTAGTTGGAACAATATTTTAAAATCAGAAATACCTGGAAAAGCCAGGGAATTTTTTTTCAGGAATTGAGTCGACAACCTAAGTGCCTTTTTTTTTGGCTCTTTTTTAATTGACTACAATCACACTTTCAGGATTATAAGATTGAAAAAAAGCTATAAAAAATGAATTCGCCTCGATTGAAAGTCTTATGTTTACGCGTGCACTTGGAGCTGGTTCGATGCTTTCCTTGTGAATGTATATTTATGTGTACGTATGTGTTTACGTTGGGGATGTTTCTCCATATATGTGTGGCGGGTTGCCGTCGTATTTTGGTATATTGATCGCGCGCGGTCGGCCATCTCCCCTACCCCAGCCTCTTTCAGCCCCATCCACAACCACCACCCCCCACGCCCTCTGCGCCGCGATATCGCGTCCCTCTCGGCATCACCCTTCCCAAAACCTTCGACTCGAGCAACCTCCAGTCACACGTATTTCGTCTGTAAATGTGTTAGTGCTTTATGCGGATCCTTCTATATCTATAGATTTTACTGTATGTGAAGACACATGCATATTTGGTAGAAACCATACATGTGGTTCGCCCGCCCCGTGCTAGACAGCATTCCATCCATCCATGATTTCATGCGACTGTGCGGACCAACCCGAAATCGTGGACGAATATTTAGATTTTAGAACATGAATTTCAAGGCGACTGATAAATGTGGAAACTTCGTACGCTCCGAGAATCACGGATTCGTCATAAAAGGGGGGAATCTCAAATATGATTTGAAATTGCTGGCTGGATTCTGAGGGTAATTTGGATAATAATAATGATGGAGGGAGATGAGGCACATGTATATTTCCCAAATTCTGTGTTTTCTAATATTTATTTTACCGAACATCATTTGACCGAATATCAATTTGCTATAATTATTTTTATACTTTCGCATTACCGTTTGAGATCATTTTTATTTTACCGAATTATAATTTGACATAATTTTTATAATACCGAATTACCATTTAACACAATTTTTATTTTTCCATTGGCTGATTTGAATTTCGCGGTATTATTCAACCAATCCGGGCGTTGGACGCCATTTTCGGAAGAATGAGATTTATGTTACATGCAGATTCGGTAACATGGAGATTATGACAGATGGTGTTTCGATTAAACGAATTTTAAGGGTATGTGATACTTTACCACAAGAGCAATTTATTTTCCGCAACTTTACGCTTGCAATAATAAATATTTTTTGCTAAAACT
>JAUESH010000044.1:3646874-3659113 GCA_032275165.1 Synergus magnus | reverse complement strand
GAACGAAACGGAGGTAAATGGCCTAGTTTTAGCAAAAAATATTTATTATTGCAAGCGTAAAGTTGCGGAAAATAAATATTGCTCTTGTGGTAAAGTATCACATGCCCTTAAGTTAGGTTTTTATTCGGAAGAAAAAAAAATGATGTGAAATGAACATTCGGATAAATGAAAATTGTAACAAATAGCATTTCGGAAAAATACAGATTATGTCAAATTGTTATTCGGAAAAATAAAAATTATGTCACATTATATAATTCGGTTAAATAAAAATTATGTCAAACGATAATTCGGAAATATAAAAATTGTAGCAAATTGCTAATCGGTCAAGTGATTTTCGGTAAAAAAAATATTAGGGAAAATAGAACTTGTTTAAATTTACAATTTGGTTCTGTTCAGTATCATCCAATTTAGAATTTGAAATCCTGACTTCAAATTTTAGAATTTAATATTCAGCACTTTTATAGTTTTTAATAAATAATTCTTCGCTCCTCTCTTTTTTTGAGTATGAACGTTTCTATTGTCCGAAAGTAAAGTTTCAATAAATTCAGAAATTTGGTACAATGCTTTGTTGAAATACCGGAGAATATTACCATTAGATGAATTCTAAACTCCTTTTAGAAAAATTTTCAGTTTTTTTATGATGCAATTTTATTATTGGCGAAAAAATATATCAATCCAAACTCGAGGGCGACGATTCCACCCCTATCGCAAAATGGCATTATCTTCTTTGAAAAAATCTCATGGGATATGGCGACTCGGGGGAAAGATAAATTGCCTCGTTCTACCTTCAGTTCGCGAGATTCGAGTACGCCATGAAACTTGAGCGATATAGTACGGCAAAAACGATATCAAGGGTCAAAGGGCGCTCGTTAATCGTAGCGTAGCTCCCTTGGCGCGATATGTCTGCGGGATGAGGTTAATTACATTGGAAACGCTGCCCTTGGTGGAAGAGAAAAGTGTACGTGCACGTGCAGAGGAAATAAATGAAAATTTTCGATCCACATGTCTTACCTACGTGCAAAACTGCAAAGAAACTTCTTTCATTAGATATACTACACTTCAAATGAATTTGAAGAATTTTCATTTGACCTCAATAGGGGAAACCTTGAAAACTTCTTTTTCGAGTTGCTCATGTACTTTTTGCTATTTTGACTTCTCTTTTACAAATTTAGTTTCGCTAACTTTACTTTCGCAATAATAAATATTTTAACTAGGCCATTTACCTTTATTTCATCCAGATGGAGGTAAGTGGCCTACTTTTAGTGAAAAATATTTATTATTAAGTGTAAAGTTGGCGAAACTAAATGGCTCTTTTGGTATCACATTGTGATACTTTACCAAAAGAGATGGGGCCAGACTCGAAATGAAACGCGGTACCCGATCGAAACCTCAATAGATGGCCCGACTTGTCAACCAGATCTGGCCCCGGTTAGAACCTCATCAATTATTTATTCCTAGCTATTTTATAGTTTTATTTTAATTTATTTTGATTTCGTAGCTCTGTGATTGTTTTTCGCTTATTTTAATCACACCTGAATGATGAAAATTTTCACTATACTAGCACATTTCTCACATTTTCGTGTAAGAAAGTAATAATTTTTTTAAATGAAATTTTCAGGTTATGGAACGTTTTATTTAATAATAGTATGCCCGATCGGGGCCTGACTTGTAATAGGGAAGAAATTTGGCAATTTCTGCACGGGTATACTCTTGAATATTATAAGAAGCATACAAAAAAAAAAGAAAAGATGTTTTGTATCTTTTGAGCCTTCTCAGAGATTTATACGATCTCCAGAATCGGGTTTGAACCAGGTACAGCCGTTCGTTGGAAGCGAACGACCGCAACTCCCTGAAAATAATTTGAAAGTCACGTAGAGCACCTGCACAATGCGAACTGCCAAATTTCTTAATCCGTCGACCCTGTTACGGTGTCTGGCAAGCGGCCCTGCGTTTCAGCCTCCTTTGCAAACGTTCAAATCGTGTCCCTCGTTCCGCGATGTTGCCATATCTTGTGGCTCGTAAACGTACACCTACGCAATGGCAACGTCGCATATTTCTTGCTCTCTCGCGGGGAACAGACTCGCGAATCGCGATCCCATTTGTAGAGAACCGATCAGTGCAAACTATCCTATCCTACATTCAGAATCTACTATTCGAGTACCTAGGTTATTTCATACCTATGCATTTGTCTCCAAGCATTTTTATTTTTTCCTCTTCTTGTCGCCAACGCCTCACTTGAGTTCAGAAGTCTGCGTCGAGATTGATTTCGATTGAATGTAATCTCTTTGACCTGGTTTGTGTCGTTTCTTTAGGATAATTTGTGAAATTTTTCGGGAAAATGTTGTGTTTGGTTATGGCAATATTCAATTTCTTATGATCAGTAGTAACTTGGTATGATTAGAGGAAAATTTTGTACTTTTGTCATGAAAAAGGTTTGGGATGATTTGGTTAGGGAAAACTGGAAATACTTTTGTTTGCACTATAAAAGATCAGATATAAAAGAAGACGTATGAATATTCCCTAAATTCGATTTGATCAAAGTTTCATTTGGCCGAAAATTAAGGTATCGAACACCTATTTATCATAATTTTTATTTATCCGAATTGTCAACTGACTTGATCTCTATTTGTCCTAAATGCTGTTTACTATATATTTTTTAGGTATTGATTGGACCATAGTTTTGTTTGGCCATAATCTCAATTGACCATAAAATCACCAGAAGTTAATGTAAGTTACTAAATTTAAAAAACACTGTTAAAGCAAACACTAGACTAACACGGGTTTTCGAATTTAGTGATTTTGTGGTCAATTGAGATTATGGCCAAACAAAACTATGGTCCAATCAATACCTACCATATTTTCTACTGTATCGAATTTTTATTTGTCATACTAACCAATCCGATATAAGAATAATGGCGCGAAATTTAAACATAGCCAATAAGAATTTTTCAATTGAATTTCAAATATTCTGATTGGCTCATTTTTAATTTCACGCCATTATTCTTATGCCGAATTTTTAGTATTCCAAATGACAATTCGGTTAAATGAACATTCGGAAAAGTGAGAATTATGACAAATGGCGATTCGAGTGAATGAATATTAGGTTTTGTGCTTATTCGGAAATATGAAATTATCAAGTGAAAATTAGATTAACTAGTTATTTGGAAAAACAGCATTTAGAACAAATAGGAGTTTTTTCCAGTTGACAATTCGGATAAATACAAATTGTGGTAAATAGGTGTTCAATAACTTGATTTTTATTGTAAACTGGCAGCGATTAATGCATGACTTTTACATTAATTTGCTGAACTTTACAGTAAAATTGTAATAATAGTTTTGGTTATAAGGGATAACATAATCTGAAACAGTTGTTAAAGAATATGCTTCGTGTTTGACTCGAGTTCAAAAGTCCAGCTGAAATTAATTGCGATAAAATATAATCTGTTTGCAGTCTGCAAAAAATTCTTGTGAATATTTGTATGACAAGAAATTTGTTATTTCTTTCGTGAACTTTCGTTGTTTTTAAAACAATAAATGAGATGCTCTTGTTTAAAATGAGCGAAAATTTAATTCTCATAAGTTCTTTCTAGTTTGCAAAGAATGTTTTGATAGATAAATGCCTTAGATAAAATTCTCATGTCTGCATAGTTCTTGACTGTTTTCCCCAACACAAATCAAATAATACTGCCTCTTCACGTATGTATTGAAAACGAGAAGATACGAGATTGCCTTCATTGAGCAATTAAATAAGATGACGAGGAATACCTTGGATCGCACAGTACCTTGGTGCATGACACAGTAACGTTTGATTATCCAAGAAATCTCTGCAATGTGTGTCTTGAGAAAAACGTTTAATTGCTATGCAAAAGAATCATCGCCTTCGGCCTCGTCTCGCAAATATCTAGCAACGAGATATCGCCGCTTTCAATCAATTTTATTCAACTCAATAGTATTCAATTCTCATTTTTAAACGACTTCTATAGTTCGAAAGATGATATAAAAAGAGAAGATTTTCTAATTTTCTCTACAGTTATGCAACTATTGTTTACTAATAATTGACAATTGTTAATTGATTCAATGCCTCGGTCGTTGTAATTTTAACTCTGAGTTTTTCTTCAACTAATTTTACATTGGGAAAGACTCTGAAACAACACTTTTTTTTCTCTATTTTTTTTATATGTAAACATATAGATTTGTTTTTGTGTGTTGATACACATTGGCTGGGGACACGTTGATCTTTTTTAAGCTCCACGTGAGGCTTCCCCATTTATTCTTGGACTTTCCCACTATATTTTCGTTGAGCATGAGTCTTGAAAAAAGAATTTCCACATCTGCAGTCTGAAAAAGTTCGCTGCGAATTTACTTATTTAAAATTAAAGGCTCAAACGTAGTCACATTGGTCAATATTGGTATACGTGATTGCACAATTCATAAAATATTTATGATTTTACTGAGAAAGAAAGACAAGGGTTTCGATTAATGCTATATCAGAATGAGTCCCTGCATCACTTGGGATAAATAAACATGGATTGAGAAACAGTAAACGTCACTTTTGACCAATCATGAGTCTTAGATGCTAATTAAGAAACTCGTTAGCAAATCACTAAGGAACTGACTCAATCCCTCGATGAAGAATAATCTATGTGTATAATGTAAATGTGCATCTACTCTCTTTCATTGTTGGAGAAAAGTTTCTCATCATTTTATTTACTCAAGAGGGACTTATTAAAACCCGGGGAAATGCGACTGAAGAAACGAAGAGGAAAATTTTTCTTTTTTACATCGAATTTCTGTGATGCAATCGACTGGTTATGTAAACCGATTAATTATTCAGCGTTCTTGTACTTCTGTATGCAATGCAATTTTCACGATTCTGTGAAATTCAACGCAACATAGCAGAAAATCTAAATAAACAGGTAAAGACGATTGTGCATTTGACCTTTGTCGTTGATGCAAACTTCGAAGCGCAAATCGCTCAAACTAACGAGATTCCCCGACAGACTATGCGAGGCTTCTTTTCATTAAAAATTCGGTTAACGATGTTTTCTAATGAGATGAGATGAACTCGCCCAAAGCGTTTTTCTCTTGTGTTCAATGAAAATCGTTATTGTATATACGTTTTCATTTCGTTGAGTTGTGAATCTTCTAAATGTAGACATTGTCCACTGGACACATGAAAAATTATATTTGATTGAATAATCACTAGGGATGTTCGATTCTGATTCGATTCTTTGAAGATCGATCTTTTTCGACGAAAAGATCGATCTTTTGAATCGATTCTCTACTAAGTTGATTCTTTTGAGAATTGATTCTCTTCCCTGAAGATCAAGGTGTTGATTTTTTTTTAACTGAAATAAAATGGATTGGTCGATCACTCAATGTTTTTCCCGCATTGGAATAAAAAGTAGAACTGGATTCTCACTCAGACTCACTCAAGTTCAAGTGCTCCATATTTTTAGTTTTTTCTTGTTTTCTTAATTTCAAGTTTTCAACTGTTCTTCCCTTTTTCACCATAATACCAAAAATTTAATAACAAATTGCTTAATTACTGAAAGTGAACAATTGATGTCCTAAATTAACTTTTTGTATACGTCACTAAAAGATCGATCTTTAGAAGAATTGATTCTCGTCTATTTGATCTTGGATCAACTCAAGAATCGATTCATTCCAAAGAATCGAACATCCCTAATAATCACACAACCTTTATAAATTATTGGATAATTTATGAAGGTTGTGTCTTTGATACGAGAATATTCACCTGAGTTTATAGGTGTCTGTACACAAACATATTCTCGGGGAAGGAATACACGTCGTTGTTGTGTTTCAGAAGGGGCTCTCTCTCGGGGCTGACTTTCACCGGCTGAGGCCGAAGACGATGATAGAGAGGCTCTATACTCTATAGTACTGTATGCTATATTCTAGACAAGTATAGCAGACTGCGTACATATGTCGATTAGGATACAAGCCCTCCTGAAAATATTGACCCTAAAGAACTCGCTCCGTCTATGTATACCAATCTCAGGCCGAATGATATCATTGTCTGACATGTTTCACCCGACATACATCGACTATCTCTCCCCTGATGAACAGGTTCCTTCCAATGGGCGTGACAGGTTCTCGTCGCAAAAGCAACTTGGTTTCCTTCTCTCGAGCGAAACTTCAAAAATGTGATGCAATACTTGACAGGGATTACGATATTTGTGTTGTTTGTGTTTGCAGGGGAACATCTTACTTTAAATATGGTTTTTCTGTCGACTTGGAAGATTCAGGTATAAGCTTTGGTTATGGAAATACTCAATTTTTTGGATTCATTGGTTACGATAGGGGTTTGATAACCTTTGGTTATCGGAAAGTAGAAATAGCTTTGGTTACACAGTTGTTACGGTTTCACCCTAAATCCCAGGATATCAAAACGTTGCAAAACGTTTTGATATCCTGGTGTGTTGGACTTGGTATTTTGATTAGAGAAGTACAGAAGGATAGTAGTAAGGAATATGGTTACATATTTTAAACCTGGTTACAGAAAACCTTGGGTAGTTATGTCATGTACCCTTGGTTATAGAAAATGTTCGATAACCTTTGGTACGTTGTAGAAAACTAGAAATACCCTTGGTTATAAAATTATTAGTGATTATACTACTGTTATTCTTCCTTAAACACCTGTAGTTATGGAGAGCCTAGTTTTGAGTAGTTTCTCATGTGATCATGGTTGGTTTACACCTGAAATAAGAACAAATCTTAACTTTCTTTTAAAACTACAGATATGCTCATAAAAATCGTCTTCGCCTCATAAACCTGGCCTCGAGCCTGGCCTTCTTTCCGAATTGGAAGGTCAAAGTCGGGAGGTTTCAAGTGCGACAATAAAACCGAATCGTGAATTGAAATCGTAAAGTGCAGACATACTAGTTTTATTTATAAATATGCGACACGTCCGGCTTAGCTGCTTTCTTCGAGATATTACGAAGAAACTCCGTCGCTATCGTCTCATTAATCTGGTTAAGAGTCGTTTAAATGAGTCTCAAACTGCAGAGCCTGCTGCAAAGTGAAAACCATCGGACATCACATGTTAATCCACCATTGCGGAATGCGGAAGGTCGCTGAACGAGACAGTTCGATAACAAGCATGATGAATATTTAAAATAACTCCAGTCTCGTACAAAGAAACTTCGAGAAGGGACGAACCGATTGCGTGACTTGAAGTCACGTTCTATTCCTCCTTATCCCTTCCAAGTTACCTCGTTACAACCCCTGTCTGTAATATCCTCTTTCGAAACCCCTCAATTGTCCACTAGGGTCATCCCTTCATGACTCGACGTTTAATCTTTGCTTTTTTAAGTTCAAACTTTAACTCACGTAAGTTGAAACACTGCAAAAGCCTGGAGATGTGGAGCATCTATCATTAAATTATAGATATGCGTCCAATTTGAGTAAATTGCTTCCAATTATATTGCTTTTTTCCAATGAGAATAATGGATCTTCTCAGTTATTAGTTGGTTCCAATTTAAGAGTCTCTTCCCCTTTAAAAACAACTCCTAATTGGACACACCTGCACATTTCTTTTTTCCTCCCCTTAGTTACTAACGTCATTGCTTGAGGATACACAGACCAGTGCTCACGTATCCAAATCACCAGTTTTATCGGCATCCTTTCAAAATCTCGCGGTCGAATCAGAGGGTCAACTTCCCAACAGGATACGTCAAGCACGACGACTTTCTTTTGATTTCTATCTAAAAAGGTTCTAAATTTACTGAGAGTATGTATTCATTGAGATTCCCATTTTTCAGTACGTACGATTGTTTCCTTCAAGTTTGCAATGCCTCTTCTTTTTATCAAGATCTTTGCACTGTAAGCAGACTGTTGAGTGTAGACTCGGCAACGCCGCACCGGACCCGGCGTTTTTATACCCTTCAAGGCCTCGCCTCACCCTTCAGACTGGGAACAATTGGAATATGGGGCCCACCTCGACCTAATTGTGTCACGTTGCACGTTTTTTGTGACCCTTTGTTAAACAGCAATGCAGTGCGTGCGTTTTAACCCTCTTGAACCGCGTCGTCTTTCCTCTCCTCTGTCCCATTCGAAAATTTCCTGCCCTTCGCATTTGAATCGTCGCTCTCGTATTCACAATTAAACCCTTGAACGCAATGGTCCTTCTTAATCACAAAGGAGATTAAGTGTTAGTACGCATCGCTCAAAAGATTTGGGTCCATGATGTAAGATCTATGCAGAAAAACACTTTCATTTTTAACTGAGTATTACTAAAATTGCTGTAACTCACTGATTGTATCACAATCATTTAATTCATTAATTAGTTCACGAGTCTCGCTTTTGCGCGAAGCTTCAATTCGCTTTTATTGATTCCCACGCATACGTATAATGAATTAAAGTTATATATAGAATTCCGTCTAGCAGACTCAGCGTTTCAATGTTTTTTTAATCAGAAATATTTGCACCTTCTGTCTCTTTTACTTCTATTTGCCTTTCCATTTCGTGTAAAGTTCACATTACGAGAGGAGAGCTTTTCATTCATGTGGTTTTCGTTTCATTCACGCTTGTTTTAAACACAAATTTGTGACACCTTCGTGCTGTATTTGCAACGTTCAAAGAGATTTAGGTCACTTTTTTTTACACTTATCAATGTTCCTCAATGCGAATTCCACATTTGGTTTAACTAAGCAGTTGCCTTTAGGTGCTATAAGATAAGTACATTGAGAGAATTGGATCTGGCAACATCGCAATCTTTCGATTGACGTGGCAACGTCGCGCGCCTATTATGTAACACCCGGCAGCGTCGCCATGGTAGGGGAACAGTTAGTGATGAGGGCAAGAGGGGTTGCGAGATCCCCACCCCCTTTACGCCACGAGCTATTGCAACCCCTTGCCATTATTTCCTTACAGGGAAACCGCACCTTCGGGGCTAAAGTCTGGAATTCTCGCGAAATCAGAACTCGTTTCATGCTTTCAATCTGTCAATTCCAAATGCCATTTCTTATAAGTATGCACTTTTGATGTGTCCTTTTGATATATTCTTTTGAGATGTACTCTTGATATCTGCTCGTGATGTATGCTTTGGATTTGTAGTTGTGTACTTGCAGCATATAGTTTTCCTAGAGAGAAAATATATTGAGCGCATGTATTGTATTCAATAATTAAAACAGGTTGTTGAACTTTCCTGATGTAAATTGTAGCCTAGAATAACGTCACGCAATTATTTTTCTCTTTCGCAAACGATTCCATGATTACGAATTACAAACTATCTTGTTTTGTCATTCTTGGAAGACGTAGTAGAGGTATACAAAAATATCGTAAGGTCGTTGAGGTTCTACTTACGATGATCCATTCAGAATCAGAACTTTCGCAATGAAAATCCGTACGTCACGGCGAAAGCGGCTAAGGCCGCCCACGTGCACTTTACATTTCCACCCGAGGAACTGCGTTTGTTCATCTGTTCTAAATAAAACTACCTAGAAATAAACGCACGTACACCATTAATGTTTGCAATTTTGTCACATTTTACAGTACGAATGTAAGGTAACATTGTAATGCACCATTTGAAAACTAGAATAGCGTGTATCAGAAGTAAAATTCATGAAAGAAACATTCTCATGCCTTCAAACTTATAAAGAAACAAAATTGTCATGTGAAATCACCATAAGCAAAGTATCATAGACACCAAATCATAATTTTTAGTTAGAAGAAGTTTTTCCGAACTTGCTTTGTTTATTGTTTTCCGAGGCTCTTGATATTTCGAGTTTGTTGGACCAGAGCGGAAATTTTTTGGAGAACTGTTTGTCCGGTGTTGGGGATATTCCGGTGCTTTCTAGAGAGAGGAGGGCATGAATAACGTGTACCATTGGGCCAGGTTAAGAGCTCTTCTCGCGATGTTTTTAGCCTGGTCTGGGTTGTTGTTTTGTAGTTCAACGACACACTGCTCCTCCACGTTCTCTTCTCTTTCACATAGCATATACACTCGTACACCGATTCGAGGCCGGCCTCCGGGGCCTCCGGCCTAAGATCGGGTTCAATTAAAATGCGATGAGCGAGCACTCTCAGGTCTAAACCCAGGGCCGCAATATAGACTCTGAACTCAGAAATTCGTCGAGTAAACACAATACGCAGTACGGCTACGCAGACTGCGCTGGCTGTTCGAGGTCACTTTGGGCGACGCACCGGAGTGCCTGACGCGAGGGGGGGACGCAGAATCAGTCAAGCGTGAAAACGGCCCCGAATAGAGTGGCCCCGAATCGGTGTACCAGTGTATACAGAGGCCTCCATGCTGCACGAGCAAGGAGAAACCGAGCGACCGACAGACCCGATATAATACTGTTGTTGTACCCACCAAGTATGCATACTTAACTGTCTGAACTCTCCTATAAAATACTGGTCAGATACGGAAGCAGCCGCCAACGCGGCAACATACATGCTATCAGCGAATAAATATTCATAAGGACCTCTCTTCCTCGCAGACAAACGCTTCTTAGTACTAATATCTTGTTTGATGATATTTCTCCATCAGCTGAAGATTGGACCCTCTAATTGATGTTTTTACTCGTTGGATTGAGATTCTGGCTTGTGATATTTAGGATTTTTTGTGGGCTTAGGAACTCGATTAGGCTTTATAAGATGATGTCAAGTTGATCAAAATGGTTCTTTTGTAATAATGGTACCAAATTTATTCAAATTGGAATTCGTCTGTAGCTCTCCTAAGAAATAACAGAATACAGTATCTGTAAATATATTGTCAAGGAAGGAGTACACTATTCTATTATCATTCTTTCATGAACTCTGTAAATGACTTGGGTCATTTCAAAAGACAACGGTTATTCTTCATCAGATTATGATAAGCTATCTCTCCAGACGTCGAATTATTCTTCCAAATTACAAGAACAAATAAAGTATTTCTGCATCATCTTTAATTTACCACTATCTTTATAAAGTATCCGCTAGATAGAGGATATTCATAAAATAATTGACATAAATCTTCTAATGGAAGAAAAGCACAAATCCTTTTGATAAAGGTTGGTTCTTCTAGAAACTCCTCCTAACTTCCTTTATTTACCTTCCCTTCTGTTTTTATTTAATTCGTTCATTTTGGTTTACTCCATAATTTTTTCCCTTTTCTCAATTTTTTACCTTTTCTCAATTTTTTTCTCCTTATCTCTACATCCTCTTCCATTCTTACTTGTTTCTCTTCCTCGAGGCGCCGCTCCCATTCCCTTATTACTTCTGTTGCTGGAATATTAGTCCTTTTCGACTCTTTGCGCCAGTGAGCTCCTCGGGGGCTTTCAACCCAGTGGATAATCAACTATATTTTCTTTCTCTTTGCTCTCCTCTGGTCCCCTTTCCCATCTTGGTCTCTCTTCCACTCGAGGAAAACGCAAAGGTTAAACGTGGTCGGCAGGCTGAGAGAAATAGAGCTAGCGAGAGCGAGAGAGACAGACTCGTAATAATCTACTCCACCTGCACCTGCGACTTGCTCCGTATCGCTGATTGTGCTATACACCGCCTTTCAGATGGTTGCTACTTGGTTATCTTATATATTGGAGCAGAAGCTTTCCTGGCTCGACTAAACGCGAGTCGTTCCCACTACCGGCTGGCCGTGACACACATACTGCCTCTGAGAAGAGAGAAAAGAGAATCAGGATGCTCTCCGAGAATCAGATGGCAAAAATCAAGATGGCTGATCAAATTCTTCATTCAGGGCAAAGACCCTTTACGTTTTTCATTCTCACCTCCTAGATGATGATGTGGCAGCGGGAATGATGCTTAGCTATTATTACATTCTCTAAGGATTAGACGCAGATTTGTGATTCATTTGTATTGATCTAGAAAACACAGCAAAAGCTTTACTAGGCGATATCGGTTGTTGAAAATAGGATGCCTGCGAGTTAGTATAGTTGTGTATCTCATAAGATAACTAGAAATTGATGAAGAACATGATGATAGTGACAATTGTGCATCATCTCTAATATTTTTAAAGAAATCAGTTGTTAAAGAAAGGATAGAATTTATTGTGAGCAGTTTGTTCATGATTTGAATCTCGTAGATTACAGCCTGCTATGGAAAATATGCACGGAGAGAAAGATATGGCTGGGTCAACCATGAAAATGGAAAAATATGGGGCAACCATATCTATGGTTGCTGTAACCATATGTATGGTTGTTACAGCCAAAGTTTGGTCAGCGCAACTATTCAATTGCTTAGCTTAGCCATTTTTTTGGCTGCGCTGACAAAATTTTGGC
>JAUESH010000044.1:3627083-3638701 GCA_032275165.1 Synergus magnus | reverse complement strand
ATTAGAAATCTCATAAAATTCCATAAAATCTTTACAAATTCCACAAAATCTTTTAAAAAACATAAAAATCTCTTGAATTCTCTTAAAATTCCTGCAAATTTCACCCCATTTAAAATCCCTTAAAATAGTACGAAATCTTTTTAAAATCCTAAAAATCTTTGGAATTTCGTAAAAATCACTTGAAAATAAAATTGTCAAAATCTCTTAAAACTTTACGAAATCTTTTAAAAATCCTAACAATCTCTTGAAATTCCTCTCTAAAAAAGTGGTTTTTCTCTAAAAATGTCTCGAAAATCTCGCATACATTATTGTTTCAAAACTGATTGGCTTTTGAATGACTTGAAGTTGTAAGAAGTAAAACAAAATAATCGCGCGCGTGTTCGTTTCCTAGTAAATATTAAATGGCAATGTAAAATATTATTTAAAAGGTTCTTGATTGAAATTTTAAAATATGAATCTGAAAACAAGAATATTGAAGATACTCATTTGCATCGAAGAGAACTTACTATATCTCAGGTAAGGTTAGAAAACTCTTAAAGCTTACGTAACAAGACGAGAACCTCGTGGAGTGAATGAAACTGGCGCGAGTCCATGAAACACGCCTTTATCCATAAACTTTTATCTTATTTTCTCACTTTACTGTTTTTTTTTTATCTTATCTTTAAATCTCTTAGATTCTTATCACAAATGACAAGGTGTATCGCCTTATTTTAGTATTTACACGTCGGTTTAGATGTGCTTGCCTTATTTCGTGGTTTAGAAATCATCTTTTAATATTGTTGAAGTTTTTAAAGAATTAAATATTTTCTTATGTCATTAAACCAAAAGAGAAAGAAATGATCGAACTGGTTGGAGACAAGACGACCTCGTTAGTTGTAATTCTTCGCACGCTCGTAGAATTTCGTCTTGCCAGAAACAGAAAGGTTTCATATCGGGTTACCCTGTATCTTGGTCACTCGCATTATCATATGGTATTGTGTTTTAATCCCCCAACTTGTCTTGAAAATGCTCGTGAGAAAAACGACTTTTAACTGCAATTAACCCCCTCGTCCATTTTAAATATATGTATATTAATTATTATAAAAAAAAAAGAACTTTCATTGCAAAATGCTACCCAAGAAAATTCAAGGCTTCATCTTCGAAGAAATGTCTCTTCGGATTTTTAAATTCCTTATTCCTATTTCTACTAAAAACAAGCACAAAAAAACGAGACTTGAGATCAAACGAGAATCTTCCATCTTCTTCGTCCGTAGAGCGGAAAGAAAACGTGATTTCTCGTTGCACGTGGCTAAGAAACCGGTCTTTATGAGTGGAAACGAATCATTAGGAAAAAACGAAAAAGAAAAAGAAAATAAAAACAAGAAGATAACAAAAAAAAAGGGAAGCGAGGTGCCGTAAGCCTTAACATAAGTTGGCAGGCAGAAAAGAAGATCAATTCAAGCGTGGAAATCTGGTTGGAAGAAGAAAAGTTGGTAGCTAGGACCTAAACTTCTTGCAAGGTTTTACGCGCTAATCGAGAGTCGACTCTGTAATAATCTACAATAACTAGCTATAACCGGCCATAACCCATCTATATATTTTTCCTCTTCTCGTCAAATACGGGAACACTTCGCAAAAGTAATAACCGGTTGTTGTTAAATTCCTATTTTCTTAGATCTGTTCAATTGAAATTGAATTCTTTGAAACTAAATTCTAAGTTATACTTTTTGTGCATAAAACGATGCTCGAGGATAATTGCGTATTGAATTTTTTCTGAATGGGGAAAATGGACTTTACTTCTTATCGAAATTCTGTAACAATCCTGAACATTTAAAACTTGTAAACTTTAAAAAATGGTAAAGTCATTAAAGGTATAATACTTCTAGGCTTTGGTTTTGAGAGTCCTCAAACTATTCTCGCTAACTTGCAAATTAATGGGCGAAGTGGTTCAGGAACCAGTTATTGTCCAGATTACGGGTAACTTGCGAAATTGATAAGCCGTAAAATAAAGAGTCGATTATTTCCTCAAAGTTATGTGGATGCATCCAGGCAATAACCGTAGTTGTGAAATGGGACGAACTTGTAGTTCTAGTTCATCAAAATAATCAAAATCAGACAAAATTATATTTTATATTTAAAATAAAATGCTGCATATAATTTCTCGGAAGGCATCTCTGAAGAAGGCATTTATTCGAAAGGGAAACATTAATAATGTGCCTATCAGAATCTTCATAAAGGGGAATAAATACTAGAACCTTCTTTTCCACTTTTCCAAAAGAAGCCCATACGTTATTAAACCACTATCTAAATGATATTATCTGTAACGTAGAATAAATTACGTGCATTAAAGTAAATGCTAAGTAATAGAATATTTCTGAATAGAATGAATTCAACATATGTTGGATCATAAAATTGACTATCTTGAATGCTAAAAGATGGCAACCTTGGCCATCTAGATTCCAGATAATATAGCACCTTTTACGATAAAATATGACTCCCTTTCCTGCTTTTAGATTCTATCATCTAGATTCCAGACACAGCTGGTATCTATTTGTCTCATAATGCTCTTTCAAATCTTGATAAAAAAAAATGAAACTTCTAGACAAATAAATCTTTAATATTGTTTGTGAAACCAAATCCAAAAACCTACAAATGAAACTTTTTCAAAAAAAGATCTCATTCCTCTTGGTCTCTTGCAATTAGTGACAATTACGCATATAATTACGAACTCAAACGAAGTGCATTAGGTTTTCGTTTGCATTTAAAGAGCAATTAAAATTATACTTTGACCTGGAAGCTCTGTGCTGCAGACCCTGGAAAACCATTATACGTATAATATCATATAAAATTTCCAATAATTATGCTTCTCACTTTCCGTATGGAAATGCAAATGGGAATTTTGGATAAAAAATATCAAAATAATGGAATTGCATCTTTTTGGATAAAAGATTTCAGTTTTCTTCATAATGGTTCGCATAAGCGAGTGTTTCGTTTGTTTTTCTCTTCACAATCAGGCTCTTTCACTCATATACCAGAATATATGTCCCTATTGTATTCATATTTCTCCCATACGCACTCGCACTGGTTTCTATTACGTTGATGTACTTTTTACGGAAGTTTCCACTTCCTCTTACGCACAGATTCAATGTTTACAATTGTCTCTATATGTATCCTGCAAATTTTATTCACTTACATGCCATTGTTTTCAATATTTGTTTCCCCGGATGTTAATGCTCTGTCTGTGGATCTGTTTTGAATTAATTATTGCATCTAATGAGCACTGATCAGTCGCAGAGATGTTTTCTAATTGACTTAATTATTTTTTAATGTTTAATTATGCTAAAGAAATAGTTTTGTATTCGATAATTGTTTTCTATTTACGATATTTGATTGTACACGGTTTTTACGCTATTTACACTCAAGTCCTCACTTTTCTAAGCCTTAAATTTCCGTCCTTGTCAACTATAAATATTCAGCTTTGAAATTTGCTCAAACCACTTAAACCGTCGTTAGTCATCTTGTCTGACAACAAAAGACTTCGCCATTTGACAGAAGACATAAAACGTTTTCTATTCATTCTCGCGGTCACCAGAAATCCTCCATTCTGTGCCATTTCTGCGCTTTCTAGAAACCATAGTGATAAATTTTCTTCCCGCACGATGTATGATCGAATACCGCTTTTCTCTGGATGCAACACAATTCCGTAATACATAATAATATTTTTCATGCGGGCTAAGAAATGTTCTATAAACATCTTCTATAATCCTCGTCTACCAAGAATGTGTTTTTCTCTCGCGGGAAGAATCGCTGTGTGGCATTTCTCATCGTAAACCTATCAGTTAGTCCATCAGTAAAAATACAGCTAAATTATAATAGAGAGAAAAGAATAAGAGCGATGGGAAGTGATATTTTCAGACAAAACATTCGACCTCGCGAACACTTTTCATGGATTTTCAGATGAGGTAAAGTTAGTTCGTTAATTTTCCCTGGAATAAAAATTTGAGTTTCACTTCAAAAGAGAGAAAAATGGACTCTGATTTGTTTTTGAAAAATACTGGAAACGGTTGCTTTTTAAGAGAATATTAATTAACAAGTTAGTTTATATTTTTTGATGATTAACTTGATTTTCTTTTATGTTCCAGGTAAGCACTGTCAATAATTGGATATATTTTCTCTGCATACAAATTTGGATTTCAACTGTATTTATAATAGTGAGTCAATTTTTACAATTCTTGAAAAAATAAGATCGATTCGGTTCAGAATAGAAAATATTTTCCAAGGACTTTTCTTCCATAAAGGTGAAAAGGGAAAGAAAATTACTGCCCTACAAGGACAGCTTACCGGTCTACGTGACAGAAAATAATACATATTTCTCGTTCAAACAAAAATAGTTCTATCGATTTTTTTTTGTAAAGTTCGTATGCATCGGCACAGCAGAAAATGCAAATTGTGTTGAATGAGTCAATATAGGTTCTTTTATCTTCAAGTTCAGGTTCATTTAGATTTTTTTGTCGCGTAAAAATACCGGGGAATTCAAATTTGTGGATAAACTAAATAAAAACAGATACAGTTGAATTTTTAAAGTTGCAATAATATTTTGATCTTATTTAAAAAATTTTGCGCACAATAAAATTCGCAGTTGAATCACTCGGAAGAATAACGTGTCAGATAATATTGAAAGAATACTTATCATATATTCGCTATCGATTTCTCCCGCGTGATGTTTGACAGCAATAAAACTCACGGTTGTCAGGGTGATTAAAAAAGGAAAAAAAAATTAAAATTAAACGTTGCGGAAGGAACGCCTATCGCGACAGTAATCTCCCGTTTTTGCTGTGAAAATCGCGGGTGCAGATGGGGCGCGATAAAACGGTGAACGTGCCTTGTGTTACCTGGTACCCGGTCGATCGCTCTTTCTGAGTCACTATGCGTGGCCACGTATGCTCATATATACAGAGTTCTTACAAGTTTTTATTATTTACTAATTTTACATACACATATATTAAAAAAAAAAATTTATATACACATATTTACGTATTTTATACGCATACGTAGATATTTTACACTCCTCCGCATGAAATATGGTCTGACAGACTACACATGAACAAAAATGACTTGGCTTTGTGCCTATCAACCTTTTTCCCCTTCTACTTCCCCCTCAAACCACCAACACTCTTTTCTTCCGCCTCCGTCATTTCTTATGTTTAATCAACCATTACGTGAGATGACAATTATTTTAGGCACTTTTTCTCCAACGCGGATAAAGGACCAAATTTTTGTAACTTTGCGTAAAAATTGTCGAGGTTTTCTTGTTGTGGAAATTAGTTTGAACGCCTTCGCTAAATTAAAATCTTTCAATTTTCCAAATTCCTGAATTTAAATCCGGTTAAATCCAGAAGCAATCAAAGTTCATTGTTTTAAAATTTGTAGAATTGAGAGCTTTCGAATGTCGATACTTTATAAATTAAAAGTATTTCGATTATACAAACTTGTTGTGCAAACTTCAGTGCTCCGCAAACTCTTTATTTTATACAAAGCTTTAAAATTTACAAAACTTAAATTGGGAAACGATCAAACTTTGATGCTCTTTTAAAAGCTAATCCGAATGAAAATCTATTTTACTATTTTGTTCCTATTCTTAAAAGAGTTTTATTATAATTTACACAAATAAAAAAAAGTAAATACAATAGAACTATTTGAAAATATATTGGTTACTAATTTTCACATGTTTTTTCTCATGGCCTTCATATCAAAGTACGAGTTGCGCTTATTAATTTTGCCATATATTTTAAACTCGCCATTCATAAGCACGTTCAGAATGAATTAGTCGAACGTGATGTGAAGAGTAAGATAGATACGTGAATTAGTTACGTTTTTTCTTTCTTTCTTTCTGTTAAAATTTGAGGAATAAACTTTACTTCCGCGTTTTTTTAAATCTCGTACCTGTTCGTGAATAGTGCTTGTTTAAAGTTGCTTAGGGTACACGTGCCAGGCGAATTTATGCATATGTATATAGCAGATTCGATGACGGTCGATGACGTGATGCAATCATTCATCCTACTTAGCATATTTTTCAACGGGTCGGCAGTTTGTGAATCTTAAGTTACGAATTTTAGATATCACTTTTTGAATATTCGCTTTATACCTTTTAAAAATAATCTTTAAGTTGATAAGAATATGTTTATTTTTATTCTTTTATTAATGTGATCTTCCTGATGTTTTCTTTACATGTTTTGTACGTATTATGTAATTTTCTTATTTAACACAATATTAGAATTTCTCTAATCAAAACTCCATTTTTTTTTCACTGAGAAAAATTTTCTTTCATCTTCACTAGTTCTAAATTAAATTTAAAGGTGGAGTCCCATTCGAGACGTTTTACTGCATTGATATTTCATTTAAAATCTACATTATATTTCCTTGAGAGTGACTTTAACATTTTTTCTTTATTATTTTATGATATCTAATAGAAGAATTCAGGGAACGAAGAAGACGTAAATTCGCTTATCTTTCTCTAGTCAGACTGTGTACTTTATGACTCTCGCGACGGTACGACATTCGTCCCAAAGGGTTAAGGGCTTTTACGTGAGGAAAGTAGGATGGAGAAAAAAGGAGTCATTTTTTTTTCGTTGAGGGAAACGTGCCAAGTCTGCTCTAGAGTTAGCTCGTGTCTCTGCTTACTCTCTTCGTAAAATATAAATTCAACCCTCACTTTCCATCCTCGAGATAAAAAAGGATCGCATGTGTCAAAAACGCTGCTCCAGTTTGTTTATTTACAAAGTTGTTGATAGATAATAGAGTCATAATTCTTCTTTTTCAGTCCCATGAGTCCTATCTTATCAATCAGCCATTTTTGTATGTTTATTTCGTGTAAGTATACGTAGTTGTAGACTGTAGTAGTCATTCCATGATATGTAATAAAAAACGTCATTCAGGTTTTGTGACGTTTCAATTTTTAAAAAAGTTGAAATCTTTTGAAAGCAGTTTCTAGTTTTCAACATGTAAAAATGAATTTTGAATATACCTTAAATTCATTTTGAATTCAGTTAAATAAATTAGCTATGAGTAAAACTTGAATTCGTTTAAAAATAAGAAAAATTAATTGACCTTGAACTCAGATTTACCATGAATTAATTGAAATTTTCACTTAAAATTTATTTTCGAATTTATTTCAATTCGACTTGGTCCATTTACTCGTATATTATTTTAAATAGGATTTTGGTTGAAGTTATTTGAGTTCAGTGGAATTTTGAATTGCTTCTATTCCAACTGAATATAAGTTGGAGTTAATCTGAATTGAAAAATCGAAGAATTTTATTATGCTTAGGAGATAAATTGTAATGTTTACAAACATAGACATGTTTTGTGAGATGTATATACGTGGAAGATGGATTTTAGAGATGGCAATGTAGAACGGTCGAGAACGTATTCGTGGCAGCAACCCTTGACAACCCACCGCCCATTGAAACCATCCCTCGTCGAGTCGAATCGAGAGAGTTCGACCCGGCCCCAACCCTCCACCACCAACCCGACAGTGACGAGCCGCCCGGGCGTAGAGCACACGCGGAATTCCCATCTTTTTCTCTCTCTAATTTTCTATCTTTCCTTCTCTTTCCACCTCGACTGCCACCATCCACCTTTTCCTCCGCTTCCATCACCTCCGACACCACCCTCTGCCACCCTTGAGTGCCGCCAACTCGAAACGAGTCCGTAGACTGCTGGGCTATACTCTCTCTCTCTCCTACTCTCTTTCCTCCCTTCTCTTAACAACCTTACTCCCTCTTCATTCCCCTTTCGCTTTTCTCCCTCATCCCTCTCTTTCCCTTCATTTCTTTTTTCTCTTTTCCACCCTCTCTTGGCACGTATTTCTTCTCTTTTTAGATTTCGAGCATATATATAAGCAGAAGGGCGTACTGCTATTTAAAAATGTAGAATATACGGCCTTTCCGTTTACGGTACTCACACACTCCCGCTTTTTAACCCCTTTACCGCTTCCGGAAAATATTATTGATGCACGTTTCAGTGAAAGAAGCTTCATGCAAATTTTTTGCGAATATTGGATGAAATTTTTCTGGTAGCTCTGGGATGGTAATTTTTTGCAATGTTAAATTCTAATTTTTGTGCTAATTCAGGGTGGCGACTTGACCTGGAAACATCGGGAAATAACCGGGAATTTAATTTAAAAAGCGGGAGTTTACAGCGCAGTAAAATTCAAGTTTTCATTCTTTTATTAGTAATATATTTACATTTATTGGTATAAAAATATGAAAAAAAAAGTTTCCAAATTTCCCAAAATCGAAAATTTGTATTTATTTACTAGCAGAAATTTACCCAATGTTGTCCGGGATTTTAAGAGATTTCGTAGAATTTAAAGAGATTTTAAAGAGACTTTAAAGGATTGCAAAAGATTTTAAGTGATTTTATGGAATTTTAAGGGATTTCAAAAAAGATTTCATATAAGATTTCAAAAGTTATAAAATAATTTCAAGAGATTTATAGTGATTGTAAGGAATTTCAAGAGACAAAAAGACTTCAAAGCATTTAAACCAAATTCAAGGGATGCTAAGAGATTTTTATTAATTTTAGAGATTTAAAGGGATTTTTAAAAGAGTTGAAAAGAGTTGTCAAAGGTTTTCTCAGAGATCTCACCAGATTTCAAGATATTTTAACGAATTTGAAGAGATTTCAAGATATTTCAAGAGATTTTAGTAGCAGATTTTCCGTGCAATCATTCAACTTGCTGCTTAATAACTCGAAACGGAAACTTAACAATTTATACATAACTTGATTGCAAAGCAGTAGTTTATCACTGCTTCAGAAACTTGCTAAGTTATTGATGAAATTATAGGCTAAATGCGCGTAACTGCGACAAAATTAAGTCAAAGATTTAACCAACTTATGCGAGTTATAAAGCACTCTGCTCTTTTCTAGTCAGCGTAGTATTTCAAACTTTATTCTAATTTGTCTGTTGAACAATATTTTTTAAAACAAGTTTGTTTTTAAAAAAGTTTTCCTTTTTTTGAACGTTCAATAAATCATTCAGTTTTGCGAGTATATATGAATCCAAGTTGCTTCCTCCATGACAGAAAAAATAATGTCCTTGGTTACGTCAATTTTTGCGAATATTTTTCACATCCCATTAGACAATTCTTTTTCTGCTTCAATTACATTCGACAATTTCCACGCCCTTTTTATATTCCAGAAACGTTTGCTGGGCGACCTTGCATTTATTTGCGTATCTAAATATCGTATACTCCACCCCCTTTTCCTTTTTTTTATTACTTTTTTTATTCTCTCTTTTTTCTGGTTCTACTCTCGTCTCAAAACCTTGCTTCTCTTATCTCTTGAAGCAATGCTCCTTTTTCAGTTCAATTCATGCTCAACTGAAGTACGAAAAGTGAATTTAGTAGATTAAAATCATAAACTTATTTTTTTATATTATACTATTTTTGACATCTTTTAATTTAATTTATTACTGTTGAATTAAAAAATAATATGTTACACTTTTTAAACATTTGTTGTACAGACAAAACAATATTGCAGAAAAAATTCTGCGTAAGATTTTACTAAACTTCTAATTGAGAAGCATAAAATATTTGTTTGATAAAAAATGTTTTTATTGCAATAATTGTTTACAGAGAATGGAAAATATTTAAGAATTAAAGGAAGCAGTCTTTTGAGTTTGTCATCATTGTGCAAGAAGTTTCTGTTGACTCAATTTTAATTCTCGATCGTGAAGTTTTATATCAAGATTACAAAATTTTAATATTCGATTATCACAGTGTGGAAACCGTTCGTAATATCCTTACAATTTTTTTTTGCGGAAAATTATTTTAGACACTTTTTATGCTATTTAACTTGTTTTCATCGAATATCACGAAATCACATTTCTAGTTTGCTTCAATTTCCTATAGAAAGCATGTGAAATGATCCATGAAATTTGTATTTCTACACTTTATGATCACTAAAAATATCTTGTTCACTATCTTCAGTTTATCTACCATTAACATTTTATAATTATACTATTAACGATAAAATAGAATTTTTCTAATTTCAAAAGCGACCAAGTGTCGATTCCAGAAAACCTTGAAGTATTTTTAATTTTTTTTTTTTATTGTTATCTTCTTTTTTTTTCTTTTTTCATTTATAAAAACTTCATCGAACAATATCGATGTGTATTTTCGCAACTACATGCCCCTGAAGTTTACAAGGGCAGATATGGACGTGATAAATATAAGTATCTAGAATTATGAATGCACGTATAGATGTGTATGAAAATGTACATTGTATATGAAAGCGTGACCCAATTTTGCATAAGTGAAACTGCACAAGTAGAATTTTCCAAGAGACAAAGTTGTGTCTGTCGTTTATTCATTTATTGTATCGCGCCTTGCATTACAATTGTCAAGTTGTGGGTGGACCTCGTCGATACAGTTGCTAGATGCCAGATATATAACTATGTATGATTCGTATAGGTATTCAGTATTCACGTTCCTTCAAACTATACACCATATGTATGTGAGCACAATTGCTGCTTCCTACCATCAATTCTATTTGTATTACGAATCGACCCACGATATTTGCTTTATCGTCCTTTCTATAACACACGATCACACATTTTCTCTAAATGCTCGTTTTTCAGTTTCTTTTCTCGACAAAAAAATCAAGTTATATCGACTTTACCACTTTTAGAATAGTGTTGCTTTTCCTCTCTTCAATCCGCTGAATACTCAATATTTGATTCAATAGACAATTCATGGCATTCGATTTGGATGTTTTAAAAATTTGAAACCTTTCTCTTCAAACTCTTTCGAATTTGGATTTATTTTGCACTCTTACTGAAATTTTCGTGCTTTTAAATTTTTTAACGGTGTGTTTGAAGGTTTTTTCCGTTATTCCAGTTGACCGGAATCATTTTGATTGAAAATTCGGATTAATTCTGATTGACCAGAATCATTCGGATTGAAAGTTCGGATTAATTCGGATTGACTAGATTCATTCGGATTACAAGAATTCACAGAACTGGGTTAATTTATATTACCTTAATTTAAGTCCCTTTTTAGACTTAGCGCTAGATTTAAGACCATCTTAGTCTTAAAACAAGACCGTAATGTCTTGTTTTAAATCTAAAACAGTCTTATTCTAAGACTAAGATGGGCTTAAATATACCGTTAAGTCTAAAAGGGGACTTAAATTAAGGCAACTTAAATTAAGCCTGTAACATAAACTAGACTTTTTTTTCTGTCTTGGATTGATTTTTAATGGGTCTCAGATTGATTCGGATTGAAAATTTCCTTCGGATTAGATCGCAATAAAACTGTTTGGTTCGGATACAAAATTTCGGAATGATTCGGAAAATTTCGGATTTGTTCGGAATGGATATCAATCCGAAACTTTCGCCAGGGGTGTTTTCATGAAAATTCTAAATAGGATAGATCTCCTGGAAACTTTTACTTGTAGAAAATAAAGAGAACCTTCTCCTAAAAAAAATCCATTCACGTCTACAATTACATTTCAGTATGGCATTCGATTCACAAATCTCAGGAGAAAGTCACCCGCGCTTTTATGAATCAGTTTAAAATTTAAACTTCGTGAGTCATTTATCATTGATTTCACGTTGGAAAATATACGTTTCTTTC
>JAUESH010000044.1:3564689-3593558 GCA_032275165.1 Synergus magnus | reverse complement strand
TACAATTTAATGAAATTCTTCTATTATTTAATGAAAAGTCGCTGAAATTTTATGATATGACGTCATATGAAACTCTACATCCAAGAGTCAGCGACAATGTATTAAATTTTAAGACATTATTTTTTTCCGTGCAATAATTGTACAGAAAGTTGAAATTTAACTTTACGTCTTTACCTGCAAAGCATGTAATATTCAAATACTAAAAATTTCTATTAATTTCAAGTCCCATATCTTATGTATTATTTCTCAAAATCAAAAATTACGTACAGTAAGGGGGGGGATATTTTTTTACGGCTTTTTACAGGGGGAAGGGGGTTTTTAGAGAGGGTCTAAAATGCGTTACGTAATTTAAGTACGGTCCCTACACCCAGAAAACAGTTTCTTTGAATCAAAGAAACTGTTTTCTGGGTGTAATTCCAGAATTAAGAAAATGAATGTTCACATTTTTAATTCTAATCACTTCGTTCTACAAGCATGATATTTTCCGGAATTTATGAGGCTCCTGATTCTCAGTTATTAAAGAGTATTTTAGTTAGTGGTTTCTTCTTTTTAGAATCCTAGTGGTTTTAAACTCATTTACATCATTCATTTTTTCTGAAAAAAAGAGGAGCTCTCAATATATTTTCATCGAAACTCAGGAACTCAGAGCAAAAATTGACCATTGAAGCTATTCTGAACAAAAACTCAGAAATGCAGTAAATCGTGTACCATATGGAGCGATCTGCAGAGAGCACTGCAAGTCCATAAAAGGTTTATATATCTCTTAAACGGAAAAAGCACTCGAGGATCTCAACATTTTATTTGATCATTTTTGTTTTATAGTTTATCAGCCCCTCATTTAAAAGTTTTTCTTATCAAGCACTCTAAATCACAAGGAATATAATTATAGAAAAGAATTGCCGGTATAAAAAAGGAAGATATAACTTCTGTGAAGTCTGTAGGAACTTGAAGTAATTTTTCCTGTGGATCGACTCGAGACTTGATTGACTTGATCGACCTGAGACGTGGATTAACTTACAAAGTTACGTGATTCGTCGTCGTCCGGTCACAGATGAAGTGTGTTTGTTCCACGAAAAGTCAGGTGACCGTGACGAGTCGACGACGTGTCTCTCGGCAATGTTGCCACGAAACACAACATTGTAATCGCGAAATATGCGTGGAAGAGTCAAAGTTGGTACGGAATGACCCTGCGAACGATTTTTGCGCGTGCGCATAATAACTCACGTGTATCACGTGTTTTGCGCGCACTGATAACTTTTTGACTTATCAGTCGGTCATGTAATGCCTTACGATTACTATTTTTTCATCAAAATCACACAAATTATCTTTTTTTTTTTTTTTTTTTTTTTTTTTGTGTATATTCTATGAAACCTTGAAAGTATCGTCTTATCAGTCTTGAGTCTAGAATGGTTTAGTATTTCGTAAAAAGTAAACATGCTACACATTTTTTCTTTTCATTTTTCCTTGATTCCAAGGCTTTTTTGCTGAGGTAGAGTATTAAGTACGATTATCTGGCATAACTACTACTGTTCAATTAATAATATTTGTTTAATGTGGGAAAAAATAAATTTATTTTGTTTGCGATAGAATGAAGGGTTTTGATATATGATAGAAATTCTAGAAATACTCTTAGGGAAAAGCGTATCAGTAATTGGCGTCAGTAAACTTCTTTCGCTAATTGTTAGTCATTTTTTACTAGATTTGAGTGAACAGCAGAAACTATTAATACTTTTTTCTATAAATAAGCAAATAAATCAGTTTTTGATATATTTTTCAAATATGGTTTGAATTCCACCATCAGGAAATACCTAAAAAGTAGTACAAAACTGTGAATTGACGTGACAGAATGTAGAATATACGACCCTATTTTAAAGAGCAATCTTCATCGTGTGCATTTAAAATTTTTAATTGAGGCGTAAATCATCCCTCAGTTATTAAACAGTAGCCTCTGATTCATAATTGGTTGGCACATGCACGTGGTATATAAAGAACCTATATTATAGAATTGCGTTCTTCAACATCCCCAACACGATATGTACTAATTTGTTATCGTTCGCGTGACCAATTCTTTAAATTGCGTGACCTTCGTTAAGAAATCACTTTACCATTCAAACTATTCACTTCTGAAGACTATTATTAACAACCTGTACTTAGCTGTGGATTTATAAATTTTTGATTGCTTGCGTCTAATACTTTCGACCCTTACGGTCTTAATACATTTCTTCTTTAAGGCCACGTATAAGTTACGTGACTTGACCCTTTTAACTATATTTCAGGTTTTCAGGCATCACTTTAAAAAAGTAATAATTAAAATTTATTTTTCGTAAACGTTTTTAAACGTAAGGAAAAATATAAGGAGTATTTATCTACTGGCTAAATTGCATTTTATATATTTGTTTTCAAGTGATATGCCTGAACAAATGAAAGCCGATGAGGTAGGAATCAGATAACTAATACATGGCTTTAATAGCTACTAAATACCGAGAAAAAAAATAGATTAATTTTACAGAGGGCATCAGTTAAAATAGAAACAGTGGACTTTATTTAGAGCTTACTGGATTTGCTCTAAACATTACAAATGTTTTCATTAATATTTCTTCTCTAAATAAACTTTGACATTAAATCAAAGACATATTTCTTGACATTTGTGAAACAAAGTGTCTCCTCGTCCCGAATTTCGGGACAAGTAGAAGCGACTAAATATTCAAATGTATGTAATATTTCAACCTTTTTTGATATCATATTCCACTTTATTGTTCTATAAATACTCTAGAATTGATTTTATGAATCGATAGGATTCTACTGGATATATAAGAAAATATAATAATATAATAATATAGACATTATTTTTTTCCGTGTACATATATTCAGAAAGCAAACTTTGATATTTTATTTATAACGCAAGTTCTGTCTTCTAAATTTAGAGTTTGGACTTAGATTATCAGGAATTTTCTTCTGACATTTAGAGCTAGAGAAGGTGAAAGTTTGCTATTTTCAAAAGGAACTTATATTTGAACAATAGAGAAGAAGATTTGGACTTTTTTTTATTCTTTATCAAATCCCAATCTCATATAACTTTCATAACAAAGTTATTAACTGGGGTTGTAAAAAATATGGTAATTAGCTCAAAGGTTATTCCTTGACCACTTCCTCAGAATTAAATTCTTTGTGAATCACCAATTATCCAGAGTTCTATGCTATTAAAATGATAATAGTAGCAATTGTCTTTTGTATATACATACATACCTCGTTTTATAATCCGCATTGTAGCGAAATACAAAGTTCTCTAATTATAATTTTCTAATACACATACTGACCTTGTTCCATTATATTTGAGACAAGAATCTCCATTTCGCAACTAAATATCTAATTCTAGGATAACTAGAGTCGGATTCAATTAACGATAAAAAGAAAATTGCAGTCCAGTGGATCTATCTTTTTTTAATTCGCTTGTAATTCAGTCTACTCTGGCTTTATTCTTCATTCTTGATTCGCTATTGTTTATCTCCCTTGGAAATTACGAGAGTTTCGACAAACAGGAAAAGCAGTGCATTTAGATTCGTATCGCGACTGACCTCGGGGTTTGCACGAATAAAATTGCATTATTCGTCTATCTTTATGGCATGTACAAAATACGATGAAACACGATGATATTGGCAACTATAGAAGATGCTAATATCGATTTTCTGCTGTTCATTTCGGTGGCAAGTGCCTCCATGTTATATAAGAAAGTCGAACGAGGACAGAGTTATCAAACTGTATCGAGGGTCTTCGACACAAGACATTTCTCAATTGAAAAGTTTCCATTAACCGATTCATAATTTGCTATCATTTATAGGTTTTATTCGATCAGCTTTGCTGCTTGTCGAAATAATTTTTTCCTAATTCTATTTTATCCAGAAATATTGTTCCAATTAAAAATAACAATAGGCATTACAAGTTTCTTTCATACAGGATTATTTTCAATGCAAATGAATAAATATTTTTAAACTATTTCTAGATTAAAATACAATCAATACAAAAATTCATTCATTAGAATGTTCAGAACTTTTTAGTCATGTTCTAAAGTATTTATCTTTGAATCAACATTTATTTTTATAAAGCTTCAAATTTTTAAAATCCAAACAAGTAAAATGGTTGAACTTCTGTAAATAATTGATGTAATTTATAATATTTTTATAATAAAATATGTATTATAATAATGGGTAAACCTTTTAAAGAGAATAGTTCGAACAGCAAACTTAATTGGAAAACGTTTAGAGTATCTATTGATTCAACAAACGAAGTCTTTGATGAGGGTTGAATTTTGTTGAATCAATGAAGTCATGTTGTTTGTTTAGCCTTTGACTGATTATTATGGATTTAACAAACTCCTACAGTAAATTGTTCAACTACTGTCGATTTTTTACTGGATGAATTTAATCCAATTGTGCAATATAGAAATTTCTTAAGTTTCAAACTTTGAAACTGTCTTTAAAATACCAATCTAGAATATTAGTAAATAATCATGCACTAAAAATAATTTTCTTACTCTTTGCAGTTACTGTTTAGATTTGTTAATAAAATCAAACAGTCAAATAAAAATCAATGTCAGATATTTTAACCCGATTCCCGTATCGGGGAGGAAATTTGACCCAAGAGAAAACTCAAACCATCAGCCATTTTGAAACGGAAAAAGGATTGGATTCCATTGATTTTTTGCAGTTATGAATTTTTGTGTAAAAAGTGATTTTTTCACGAGTTCTTTTGTTTATTGTTAATTATTTATTATTCTGATTTAACGAATACCAAATTTCATAATTTTGTCTTAAATTAGAAAGTTCAAAAGTGATCCGTGAATTTTTCCAGAATTTTTTGGGTTAAATTTACGAACAGTTGCTTACAGTTCTATAATTTTTATAATATTTAATTGAAAAATTTTTCTCCAAAAGAGTACGAAAGCTAATAAAATTCTGCGTCTAATAAGCCAAAGGGGAAGTTAAAATCTGTTATTTTTTTTTAACGACGTATGGAGCACAATCTTCATTTGAAAGTTTACGTACACAAAAACTATGAAAATTTATCTTTAAAATGAGACCAAGAGCTTTTAAATATAATAAATATTTTCGGAGTTAACATTTTTGAAAACATCGAAATTTGAGGTTTTTTGACAATATCTTTTTATAAAATACAAATTTTAACTTTCCCTTTGGTTTATTAGACGCAGAATTTTATTAGCTTTCGTATTCTTTTGGAGACAAATTTTTCAATTAAATATTATAAAAATTGTAGAACTTTAAGCAACTGCTAAAAAACAGGTGTACCGACAATTTCGGACGGTAGTGTATAGTAGGAGAAAACAAGAAAATAAGGAGGCAAATCAATCGAGTCATTTTATTTAATTAGCAATAATTTTAGGTTTTTTTCTCTTCTCTGAAATAGTTTCGTAAATGAAGGTCTTGAAAATGCACATAACGAATCATTTTCCTCCCTCTAATTTCTTTAATTTTTCCTTTTTGAATTTTTCTAATCAAGGAAGTCATTCGTGGGGCCACTGGAGTATTTTTTATCCTCTAAGACCCTACATGGTTATGCACGGATTCCTGAAAAAGCTCTCATTAACCAACACTTTTCCATAGTCAAGTAGAAATGGTAGAAATTGCGCAAAGTGCGTCTGGAAGGGCGTTCTGAGTTTGAGTACATGTATCCAAGCGAGAAACAGAGGGAAGGACATTCAAGTCACTTGGAAGGTTTCTATAACAGAAATTATATATAACAACTTTCAGATGAGAAAATTTTCCGATTCCAAGGATATTTTATCCGCGAAATTGGAAAAGCAAAAAAAAAAAAAATAATAAATGCCGCTATAGAATCACCAACTTGGAATTAGAATTACTTGGGATAATATTTCAAATGCAAAACTTATCGAAGAAATTATTTCGCATTGTTTACATATTGTTCACTTCTACTTAATTTTCAATTTTTACCTAGTATGTACTTGTGTTAACATATTCCTACTCTATAATTAGTTTTCCGGTCAAAAACCTACTTTATAAATTAGGTTCACTTGAATTTCTAAAAGTAGACACAGCTCATTAATTTTTCACTACCTGGTGAAATGTTTCTTTATTTCTCCACTGCATAACCCTCGTCAGTTGCAAACTTCTTCAACTCGACAAGGTTACACAACATTTTGTTTACGTAAAATGCTAAATTTCTTTTTATTGACACTTGGCTGAAGTAAATAAAACTTTAAGGAAATCTAGGATGTTAATTATTAACTTTTTCATGTTTTATTATTAGATTTTATATGCAACCTTTATATGAATGTATGGAATTATTGTACTAAAAATGGTGTTCTATTATAAAACAGGAATTTCGAGGACAATAATTCCATACTCGCAGTTGCATATACTATAAAATTCAGTAATCTCGCCAGTAATAAAATAAAATAAAAGTTTGTGCTCTTTCTTTCGAGTTGTTTTATTTTCTGAGGTAAATTTAAGATTTACTACAAAACTTAATACATACTTAAGTTATAAAAAATTTTGGGAATATTTTTCCTTATGTGCCATTATATTCTTGAAATAGACTTTAAACTGTCAAGTAAGATTATTGTGTTTTAAAGCCAGACACCAGTGATTATATTTAGTAACATTTTCTTAAAAATCGAGACCACATTCCAAAGCAAATGTGACTGAATGACTTTTAGTACTATGCAGTGTCTGCCTGCCAAAAATTATTAGAAAGTGCAAATGCAAACGCTCTCTAAATTTAGTGAATATTAATTTAAAGGTTGAATACTTTACAATTTATTTTAAAACTTAGAAAAAAATGTAAAATCAAGCAAATTTTTTCAGTCATGATTATTTTAATAAAATTGATTAAAAATTTTAACGACATATTTTGTAACTATTTGTATAAACTCTGAATAAAAATTATATAAATTTGAGGCGAGGGTCTTGTGAAATTGATGGTGAGATTTCAGTGCACTGGAGTCAAAATTATACCTTATTTATCCGAAAAGATATGGTACGTGAAAGTCGAGAAAATTTATTGAATTATTGGTAGATAAACCTCCATTTTTCTTTGAAGAACTTGTCTTTAGAGTGTCGATAAGAAAAATTTAGCATTACCCATAATGCATTTAGAACGTTGACATTAAGAGTCAAAGCACGTCAGATACATGAATGTAGGTCAAAACACGTTTTGTCACCAGCAGTGAGAGCACTGAACCTTATTTACTGTAGAAGTGTAGATGGTAGGCCTTTCGGTCAATACCCTTCAAGGGCATTGACCTAATTTCTAAAAACGTCTCTTCACTAATATTTGTTTTCTCTGATTTTATCAAATGTCATCATTTTTTTCGTACAATTCGAATGCTCGATCTTTATTACAATTTGTAAATTTAAAATCTTACGCCAGAAAAAAGGTTTCCTATAAATAAAAAAGTTTTGCGTTACTTAATCTCTTGAAGTCATTGAATTCTTCTGAAATATCTGAAGATAATTGAAGTTTTAAAATTATTTGCAATCTCTTAACAATTTTTGAAATCCCTTAAAATCCCCTGAAAATCTGTAAAATCATTTAAAATAAATTAAAATGCTTTGAAATTCGTTAAAAATCCATGAATTTGTTTTAAATCACTTCAAATTATTTTAAGTCTTTTAAAATTTTAGAAAAAACGTAAAAATTACTTAAAATCCCTTGAAATTCTTTGAAATGCCTTAAAATTTTTAGAATCACTTAAAATTCTTTAAAATTACTAAACATTTTCAAAATCCCTTAAAAATCTGTAAAATCACTTGAAATAACTTAAAATCTCTTACAATCTGTCAACATAACTTAAAAATATTTGAAATCTCTTTAAATCTTTTGAAACCCCTCAAAGTCCCTTAAAATCACTAAAAATAATTTGAAATCACTTCAGAATTCGAATGACTTTAAGTGACTTTAATTCAGTGAGATCTCCCGAAGTCAGTGAACTCACTTCAATTGTCTTCAACCTCTTGAAATATCTTGATTTCCGTATATTAAAAAAAAAATCAATTCTTCGATTCTGGAACGTCTTATATTTACAAGTGATAGAATTCCAAAGCACTGAATCACAAATAGAACTTTTCTGTAAGTGAATGTGAAAATATATTGGGTGATCGATCATTTAAGATTCATTCGGATTCATTCAAGACCCCTTCTAATTCGAATTGAGGGTAAGAGCCCTCATTGAACTCAAGAAATGTCTTCATTCCTATAAATAGAATCTGCTGTTAATAACTCATCCTAAAATTTATTATTTGAAAGGAAAAGAGACTTTCATATTAATATCAGTCCAGACTTTTAAATTGTTTATGTTTACATCGAACATACAAGAATTTTGTGTGACATAATTGTCTGTTGATTATTTAATCGCATTTTCCTGGGAATGTAATTTTGAGTGCTCTGGTTTAGAATTTAAAAATGCAAACGAGTTTAGAACCAGATTTTATAGCAAGGGAGGATATTAGAGTCTTGGAACTTGTTCGAGAATCTTTTGATATTATCCTGTCCACGTCGAACTTGGAAATTAACGAGAATGACGACGAGAATCGCTTCCGGAATGTCGACAAGTTTTAGTTATCTCGCTTCTACGTAAAACCTAGGACCCAGTCATCTTTGTAGAAAACGTGTTGAGCATGCACAGTATGATTCCGTTAGAATCTATTTTGCTCGCGCGAGGCGATCAAGATCATGGAAAATAAATTCCGGAGGGCATGGAATTGTATTTTATACCGTGAAGGAATTGCCTTGAACATGATTCTGCATTTAGTTCAACGATAAACTAAAATTAAGGCGCGAAGACTCCTTATTAGGAGTATTCGATTCATTAATCATTTTATAATTTAATAGAACCTTTGACGCAATATTGTTATTTTTTAACATACTCAGAAGGGTCAATAATCATTCAGATTTACACCCAAAAAGTTAATTTAAAATACAAAAATTAAATTAAAAAAGGAAAAAAAGTAAGCAAGGAGAAATAATGTCACAGAAACAACTTTTGATTACGTGTAATTAAATACATACCAAGAAATAAGTCAACCCACGAACATAACTCACTCAGAATTGCAAAATAATCATAAAATAATCGCAAAATAATTATAGATTGCAGAGGAAATAATTCTCTCCTAACAATAAATCAAAATTAAATTAAAGGGTAATTACAAAATGAAATTTCGAAATGTATTTCAATGGCTTGAGATGGGATAACAAGGTTTTAAATTTGATCTGAGAGTTTAGATTCTAACAAAGCTCGTTTATAATGTCCTGGATTCCTACCCTGATTTTCGTTGTATAGTTAAAGTGCTAGAGGCATGTCCACTTTAGTGGGTCAAGCACCGGTCTGAAATAGAGGCGAAGCTAAAACGCACATCTAGGTACATTAAAGCTACATCATAAGTACTATAATTATGGGTTTCATGGTCGTAGATATCAAGCTTAATGGTTGTGATGGGCTTTTAGTGACGTGCAGTAAACATATATGTTATGTAAAGCCAGTTTACGATTGATGGTAACGAGTCTCGAGTGCTTTTTGATAGCAAGAGTCTATTTTGATTCATCATTTCTTTCTGAAGATCTTTTCTGGGATTATTCCTTTTTAAAGAATCAATAAATTAAAGTACCAGATGGTGGCAGTAGAATAAAATAATTTCCATATTTTCCAAGACTCCAGAAAAACTGATTGAGGAATTTGAATCTAAGATAACTCAACCAGTTTAATTGAAGATTAAGAAAGGGGAAGGTTGTGGCAATGAAATTAATATATCTCTCTATTTTGCAGAAGTTCGGAGGATCATGGATCCAGTGGCGGTGGAGGAGGAGGTGTCGGAGGAGAGAGAGGAGAGAGTTTTGAGTCAAGAGGATCGCACGGTAGTTTCTATGGTAGCGACAGCAGGAGCAACCGCGTGGGTGGCGTCGGCGGCGGCGGTGTTGGCGTCGTCGTGGGCCACCAGGTCGATCCAACTTCCGGCGAGTCAGTTGGTTACATACCCCGTATACGTCCGCCACCAGGTAGCAGTTACCACGTGACGCCGACGAGGGCGAGGGATCGGATCTACCCGCGAACGGGTCCGTACTCCAGCGGACCGCCACCCCCGCCCCACCTAGACCGCCACCGTAGTAGTCTGCAGCCCTCATCCTGGACGAGTTACGAGTCGGCCAGTTCGAGGTATGGATCTGGTCCACCTCCACCATCCCCAGCAACAACGGACTCTTATCCCGATGAGCCAGGTATTTTTTAACATTTGTATTTATCCTTTATTTTTAAATCCTCTGAAAATAGTATATTACGTGACAAGGGGCGAAATGCGACAATTTCACGAGTGTGAAGTTAGACATCACACGAGTGAAATTGTCACCTCTCCCCTTGTCACGTATACAATTTTTCATAACATCTAAATTGAAAATGAGACTCTTCGGAGAACTGTAATTAAAACTATCAGTTGTTTTTTACTTTCAACCCTAGGGTTGAAACTGTTACTTTCGTCCCGCTGTGAAGGCACCGAAAGTTGAATTTTATATTTAGGTGTTATGGAAAAAAATAAAATGTCTGCTAGAGTGGTGACTTGACCGGAAAACCGGGAAAGACAGGGAAATAAGCGGGAATTTAATTAAAACACCGGGAGTTTACTTCTGATTGTAGTAAAATTCAAATTTTTATTCTTTTAATAATTATCTATACTGTAGAACTTGTAGAAATTACTACTTACTTGTAGAAATTTACCCGGCGTTGCCCGGGATTTTAAGATATTTCATAGAATTTAAAGGAATTGTAAAAAGACTTTAAAGGATTGCAAAATATTTTAAGTAATTTTGAGGAATTTCAAGGGATAAAAAGACTTTAACCCTTAGAGAGTACCGGGGTCCAGCGGACCCCACCCCAAGTTTGATTTAATTTTTTTCATACTTCATATTTTTCCATACTTTTATCAACTTTTATATTCACTGAAAATTGCTCATGATTTTTCTTTTTTTTTTTTTTTGAGAAGAAGTGATTTTTAGGATTTGAAAACATTTCGTAGAATTTTAAATAATTTCAAGATATTTTATGGAATTTTACAGAAATTCATGCAAATTTAAGAGATTTTTATGAATTCTAAAGGATTTAATTTTTGTATTAATTGTATTTTAAACTAGAAACAGTTTTAAAGTATTAATTCATTTGTATTGAAAATAATTTTGTATGAAAGAAAGTTGTAATACCTATTGTTATTTTATAGTTTGAATAATATTTCTGGATAAAATAGAATTAGGAAAAAATATTTTGTTCATTTAAGCGTTCAAAACTTCTGGTACACAATTTTAAAGGATTTCAAAGGTTTTCGGGAATTTTTAAGATATTTCAAAAGGTTTCTAGTAATTGTAAGGGATTTTAATTGTTGTCGTGGAATTTCGAGGAATTTTAAGAGAATTCAAAATATTTTTATGATTTTAAACGATTTTGTGGAATTTGCAACATCAATGTATGCGAGATTTTCGAAACATTTCGTTGCACCACTTTTTTTAGAGAGGATTTTTCTGTCAGGGAAATTGAAAAATTGAATTTTGTGGACACCCTGTTATTCTGTTAAAGAACTTGATCTTTGGTTCAAAGGAAAAAATTAATTAATCGAATTAATCTGTTTACAGGAAATGGTATAAGTGGAAACAGTGGTAGCGGTTTAAAACAACACAAGAAACAGAGGAGGAAATCGCGAAGTAGCAGTAGTTCACCAAGTGGAAGCAGCAGGTCGGGTAGCTCTAGTAGTAGTCGTAGCGGAAGTTCTGGTGCCAGTACTAGCGGTAGTAGTTCGCCTGGAAGTTCGCCGCATCGAACCGGAAATGCTACTTCGCCGGAAGATCGAAGGCCACACGCGATATGCGTGCGAAATTTACCAGCACGGAGTAGCGACACCTCACTTAAGGACGGATTGTTTCATGAGTACAAGAAGCATGGAAAAGTCACCTGGGTTAAAGTCGTTGGTGCTGCAGGTGACAGGTACGCCCTGGTCTGCTTCAAGAAACCCGAAGACGTTGAAAAGGCACTTGAAGTCTCACATGACAAGTTGTTCTTCGGGTGCAAGATCGAAGTGGCTCCTTATCAGGGTTACGATGTAGAGGACAACGAGTTTCGACCCTATGAGGCTGAGCTGGACGAGTACCATCCGAAGGCGACAAGAACACTGTTCATTGGAAATCTTGAGAAAGACGTTACCGCGTCGGAACTCAGGAAACATTTCGAACCCTTTGGAGAAATAATCGTTAGTATTGTTCAGTTATCTTTTTTTCATATTTTAGTTGAGGTCTGATAAAAAATTTAATTATAAGTCTGATCTATCTGTGCAGGAAATTGATATTAAAAAACAGGGAGCAGTGACGAGCTACGCCTTCTGCCAGTATTCGGACATCAGCAGCGTTGTGAAGGCGATGCGGTCGATGGATGGAGAACACCTGGGTTCGAATCGGATCAAACTCGGATTTGGAAAGTCAATGCCCACGTCCTGCGTCTGGGTTGATGGCATTGGAGGTACGAGATTTAATCTTTATAATTTTCCATCAAGTATTTAATATTAAAAAATGGATTTTTGCCACTTTGTAAGCTTATTAGGTTCCGTTAGATTAGATGAGTTCACGTTTTCTAACATAGGATGGAAATGTTTGATTGTAGAGTGCGTTTCGGAAAAGTACATTAACATGCAGTTCCATCAATACGGGTCAATCACGCACGTGGTTGTGGATAAGGAACGAGGGCATGCTTTGGTCTTCTTCGATCAGATCAGCTGCGCTCAGACTGCGGTCAAAGAAATGAGAGGGGTAACACTTCGAGGACGTCGTTTGCAAGTAGACTTCGCCTCGAGGGAGTGCCAGGAGACGTTTTACGAACATCTAGAACGTCAGGGGTTTGCAGGCGAAAAGCCTTGGGACACGAGGCCAACTCCTGCCGCTACCTTCGAAGTTGCGTATGTATCTTTTCTGTTATTGCCTTTGATAATTAAACCAGAATGAATTTCTGAATTGATTGTCTAATTTGAGACTATTTTTTTTTTCTTTTTAGAAGAGAGCGGACTTTCGAGTCAGCTGTCACAGTTCCAAACACTGGAAGCAGATTCACTCGCTACGAAACACCACCAAGAGCGAGGGCAGCGAGTTACAGCCGAACTCCAGGAGGCGGAAGCACACCTGGAGCGAGTCCAGCTCATCCCACGGCGATATCTCGAACCGCCAGAAGATCGTATCAAGATCCTTACTACGAGAGCGACTTCAACGAGCCAACGCCGAGGAGATTCCGAAGCTACGACGAATTCAGTCAAGGCAGCGGAGCGAGTCATGACGACTACGATAGTGCAGTGATAGGTGAAAGCAAGCTTAATGATGAAGACTGTCCATCTTTGTCTCGAAGACATGCTGTCCAAAGCGTCGTAACAAGTGTTGATCCACCGGCGCCTCCGCCTCCTTTAATACAACCGCCTGATATCAGGCATCTTCAAAAGGAACGGGTACACTTGTTAGAACAGCTAGAGGAGTGTCCCAGTAGTGGCGACGAAGTCGCATTCGCACCGAAGAAGAGACAGAAGCTCGATGGAGCGGCGTCGATACTTTGTGACGATGACGAACCGGAGATTGCTTCTCTTCTTGTTACTTCGCATTCCGGGAGGAAAGGGATGGAAGTCAGGAGGGTTAGTGATAGCAAAGTGATAGTTCATCACAGTTCGAGAAGAGGCAGTTGCGAGGGAAGGGGACCTGGACCTTGCAAACGGCGAAGAGATGCCGCAAGGTAATTTCTAATTTAAAATCTTTAAACGTTTTTTAAGAGCGTTCAAGTCTTTGACGATTTGATGACGAGCTTAGTGTTCAATTTAAAGACTTTGTTCTAAACCCAGTTTTTTTTCTTTTTTATTTTACAGGCATCACGATCATCATGAAGTTTCTAGGCCAGGAACACCTCTCGTTGACGAGAGACCGGACGACGGTCCCACCGAGCCTCGGACATTTCGAGAGAGAAGTCACGATGGTCCTCTATCCTTGCCTCTTCCGAGGTTCGCCTCCCAAGTGATGAACAACAACAACACGAGTAACAGCAACAACAACAGCAGTGGTGGTTCGAGATCGACTCATGTATCCCTAGCAAAAATTGCCAGTCCGCCTTGTGCCTCAAGCCTACCAACAACAAGTCCGAGAATGGCACCTCAACCTCCAGCCTCGCCCCCACCTCGTCATCCAAGTCCGAGTCCCACCAGCTCCGACAGTGAAACAACATCTCAATCACCGAGCCTTGAGGAAAGGATAAAATCCCTCAACGAGAAGTACGAAAAGTGGTCTGGATCCCGAGCTATCAGTGCTGCCGGCGGCGACGCTCTTGCCAAACTAGACGCCTCTGCCTCGGAGCGTTTTAGGTTTCGACACAAGCTCCTCGATCTTGATCTCCACGAGGTCCAACCCTCTGACATAGTGAAATCCGTCCTCGCTAAGAGGAGCGTTTTCGATGAGGATTCCAAGCGTTTGGAGAACTTCAGCGAGAAGTACGAGCCTCGAGAGTTCACGGGTGTGTTAGGTGTGAGCTCTATGATCGGTAGCACTGGGAGTCTTGCTGGTGTGGGTTGCACCAGCAAGGTCTGCCTGCAGTATCCATTTCCTAGTCATCCACCGGTGCAGACTGCATCGTCCAGCAGTCTGACGACCTCGGCGACGACGCCGACGCTCAAAAGTGACCCGAGGACGGCGACGCCGCACAATTGTGTGCATCCGAATCCAACAACCCCCGTCACACCTGGCACGTCGATCAAGACGGTCAGTCCAGAATTGCCACCAGTTTCACTACCAATCACAGCCCTGGGTAGTGCGACGGCGGCGAATAGCTGCAGTGTTAGCGGTGTAGCATCAATGAGTTCAGCATCAGCAAGCTTAGCAACTGCAAGTTTAGCATCATCATGTTTAGCATCAGCGAGTAGTCTTCTTAGTAGTAACGGTAGTGTAGGAAATTTAAATAGCGTTCATTCCCAGAACGCTCCGACGAGTCGGGCAATCAATCCCGTTGTCACTTGTGCTGTGACGACAACCTCGACGACGGGATCCATAATCTCGACGATAATAAGCACGACGACGGCGACTATCACGACGACAGCGGTCGCGATCTCAACGTCATCGACCTTAGCGTCCAACGCAAGTCATCAACCTTCCACACCTTCGTCTACCTCGTTATCCACTTTATCTTCTTCCTCTTCCTCATCGTCTTCGTCGTCTTCCTCCTCTGAGGTACCAAGAGCTAAATTGAGAAAGGAGGCTATGAATAATAGTAGGGAAAGTCGTGACTCCAGAGATAGTAAAGATTCAAGGGATTCTAAAGATTCCAGACATGGGAAGAAAGAAGCCAGGAAAGTAAGAAAGGAGGAATCAGAAGATAAGAGTCGGAAGGAGGAAAAAGAAGAGCGACCGAATTTGGCCGAGAGGGTAGAAGCGGAGAAGGAGATGAAAGAAAGTAAAGAGACCAAATATGAGAGAAAGGAACGAGAGGAGAAGGAGAGGCGAGAGAAGGAAGAAAAGGAGAAGCAAGAGCGAAGGGAGAAGGAAGAAAGAGATCGACAGGAAAGGAAAGAACGAGAAGAGAGAGAAAGGCGCGAGAAAGATGAAGAAAGAAGAGAGCGGGAAAGGTTAGAAAAGGAGAGGCAGGAGAAGGAGAGAAAAGAACGAGAAGAGCGAGAGCGAAAGGAAAAAGAGGAGCTCGAACTCCGGGAGAGGAGAGAAAAAGAAAGGAGAGAACGGGAAGAAAAGGAGAGGCTAGAAAGGAAAGAAAGGGAAGAACGGGAAAGACGAGAGCGAGAGGAACGAGAAAAGAAAGAAAAAGAGCAGCGATTAGAACGTGAAAAGCAGGAAAAGGAACGAATTAGGAAGGAAAGAGAAGAGCAAGAAAGGCGAGAGAGGGAGGAGCGCGAGAGAATGGAAAAGGAAAAAAGGCGAGAAGAAAAAGAAAAGCTCGAGAAGGAGAGGAAACGGGAAAGGGAGGAAAAAGAACGATTGGAACGGGAGAGGAGAAAAGAAAAGGAAGAACGTGAGAGACAGGAGAAGGAAAAGAGGGAGAAGGAGGAAAAGGAAAGGCTTGAAAAAGAGAAAAGGAGAGAAAGAGAAGATCAGGAGAGAAGAGAAAGGGAAAAAGTTGAGCGCGAGAAAAGAAAAGAAAGAGAGGAGAAGGAAAAAGAAAAGGAGAAAAGAGAACGGGAGGAAAAAAGAGATCGAGATGAGAAAAGAGAACGAGAAGACAAGAGGGAAAGAGAGGAAAAAAGAGAACGAGAGGATAAAAGAGATCGAGAGGAGATTAAAAGACCGATTGAGAATCATGTTCATCAATCTGTCGCTCCTGTTCCAGTTCAAACACCTGCACCAGTTGCCATCAAACGACGCTGTTCTTCCCAAGATACTCCTGTCGAAGACGACGCTAAACGCATGAAAATTTCTGATCACAGAAGAGACAGCAAAGACCGATCTAGACAAAACAGAAGGTCCGAAGACCGAAAACATAGGAACGATTCGCATCGATCTAGTCGAGAAAGTAGAGATAGTAGAGAAAGTAAAGACTCTCCTGGTCAAGAATGTAGAGATAGTGTTCAAGCTTCCTGCGATCTTACGAGAGAGTCGAGTCGAGAAGGCAAAGAAAACAATCGAGACTCAAGTGTGAAGGAAAAGCAACGTAGTAAAAAAAATCGTTCCGAAAGGTCGGAGAAGGAATCGAGAGAGAGAAGTTCCATTTCTCAAGAACCTGACAAGGATTTCCTGGCAAGGCTTGAGTTGGCAAAGAGGAACGACCCGAATATCCCAAATGATCAAGGAATCATGATTCATCACGTGAAGGAGATGCAACATCATCATCACCACAATCATCATGAGCATCAGCAGAACTTGCACAGCGATTTGGACGAAGGTGCTTTGTCCACTCACGAAATGCAAGGAATGCGTCATCCTTCTGCAACCGACACTGACAGTGATGAGCCTAAAAAGCATTCTATCTTTGACATTGTCGATGACGAACCAGCGTATATCAGTATGTACGATAAAGTGAAAGCCAGGTCAACAAAAAACATGCAAAAGCTCGAGGAGGAGAAACGTCAGGTGAGACTGAAGGACAAGTTCTCTCAACTGAAGCAAAGTCGAGCGAGGCGAGAGGAAAAGAAGCAAAGCACTTCCTGGGATGGAGATTCTGTGAGCAGCAAAGCCCTCACCGAGGACGAAGGCACTTCAGAGTCTGATTCCGCAAGGGCAAAATCGCTTTCGAGAAAGGGTTCTCGATCTCGCATCCATTCGGATACAAGCGAAGAAGATGAGTCCTTTAACAAACACACAGTCGTGAAGACCGAGAGGTTTCACGAAAGCGATGTTGATCTTGGTTTTGCGGATTCGGAGGAGAAACATAATCCTCTAGAATCGCCAAAGACTAGCGTGATGGTGAACAACATCAGGGTGACGATAAAGGAAGAACCGAGAACATCTGATGATGAGGACAGAATGTCTTTCTCGACGAACCATCCTGTGGTAAATAACCATGAAAGGGACTCGCGCAAGAAGTCACACAAAAAGAAGCAAAAGCGACAGAAGAACTCTGTGAGCAGTGAGGAAGGCATCAAACTCGAACCGTCCGATAGTATGGAGCACAAGAGTATTAATGTCAATGCCACTGGTACCAATCTTGAATGTCGTCCTAATCACTCACCCGAGTCTGGTACCACTACAACCTCAACTAAATCACCCAGTACTTCGATTATTGACAATGCTGAGGACAGGATGAGGGCTGACAAGAAGCAGCGAAACAAGAAGGAGAAGCGCAGGGAGAGAAATGCAGATGAAAAGACCAAAGCTAGAAGAAAGAGGCTCAATAGACAAGAGGCGAGAGATAGTCAAAGGATGGAAGATATCTTCGGTCCCCTTTCGGACGACGTTGATGAAACTCCATCCAATGCTTTCTTCAACAGGCTTGGGAGTATGCCTAACGAGAACAACGTTTACCATTCTGATAGTGATGAAAACCGGAGTCCAGATGTTGAAAGAGTCAGGAGAAAATCCGAAAAGAAACGGCGACATCAACCTCAGGATGAAAACAGCGTCGACCTCGCGGAGGCTGGACGAGAAATTGAAGCCAAGCTTCTTGGCTTGCCGAATTCTCCAAAGTCTGCTGTTTGCACAGAGTCTACCGATCATGACGTTTTTCGATTCACAGATGATAACGACAGTATCGAACCTTCGACTCCAACCACTGTTCCTGAAAAGATCAAGGAGAAGAAGAAGAAGAGAAAGAAGTCGAAAGACGAACGAGGGCGCAAGGACTGTCACCACCATCATCATCACCATCATCACCATCATGATAAAGTTGGAGCCTTGCCCTATCTCGGAGCAGAATCCAGTCCTCCTAGAGCGAGCAGTCCTATTCTTTCAAAAGAAATGTCTCCCACTCTTCCGCCGTCCAGAGACTCAATGCCGAGTCCGATACCCAAAATCTCCCCAGTCATTACCAACATTTCTCCAACATTAACGACCAATACAATTAAAAAAGAGTTCCAACTCGAAGAGAAGGAGAAATTCATTCCAGGTTTTGGTATCGAGATTGATGAAACTATGCATGAGAATGCTGTCAAGAGTATTTCCGAACCTGAGGTAATAGACACGAGCAATCAGACTCGAAACAGCAGAGAGGAAACCAGCATTCCAGTACCTGCACCAGCTTCTCCACCATCGCAAACTGAAGACAAACCTCGAGTTGCTATTTCCCAAGAAGAAACTGAGGTTGCAGTTGCTGCTCTCATGGCTGAGAACTTTGGTGGCCCTACTGAAGATTATTCCTATGAGTGTGAAGAGGAAGAAACTGAGGCTGATTCTTCCAACGGCCCACCACCGGAGGCTCCTCAAGAAGACGTCGAGGAAATGCAACAAGCTGTTGAGAGTTTGAACGCATCTGCTGCTGGAGAAGCCGAAGCAGACTTGAAACCTGACACTCCTCAAAGCGAACACGACCTGCAGATTGATACCGACACTGAGGAAGATCCGAACTACGAAGGCTTTGATCTCACTCAACCACCTAAAACGCCAGACATTCCATCTTTCTACAAGGCACCCGCAAAGAATTCAAGTTTGGAAAAACCTCTCGAAAATCGATTGCCAGCAAGTTCAAATATTTCCGTAGTCAAGCCTTCGAGTCCACCAGGTGTGATCTCACATGCGTGGGCTGTGAACGAATCGAAGACACGAGAGGTTGCTAAAGTCGCTCCGCAAGTTGCTACTCAGGTCGAGCCTCTAAAACAAAACTTGGAAGGAAACGAACCTGAAAGACCAGCTCAAAATTTGCCACAAAGTTTGTCTCAAACTTTACCTCAAGGTTTGTCTCAAACTTTACCGCAAACTTTGCCTCAAAATCTGGCTCAGTCAATGTCTCAACCTCTGCTTCAACCTTCAACTCAACCTCGAAGAGCTTCCACATCTCCTTCACCCCCACCTCAGTACAAACCAACACCCTGCGGAGTTCCAGTTTTGAACGAAGTTCCGAGGATTCCGGCAGTGAGTCCAAGACCAACACCGATTGGATATCAACCTCTACATCAAAGGCTCCCTGTTTCTCCACAGAGTCAGATGGTTCCGTTGAGACAAGTTGCTCCCAGAATGCAGAACGTTCCTACGTCTTGTTCAGCAAACTTGGCACCTTTGCCACCCTTGGTTCCATCAAGAATGCCACCTCTCATTTCTGCACAATTGTCTCCGAGAGTCTCACAACCCCTCTCTCCAAATGGTCAATGGTCTCGAAACCCAGTTATGACTTCTCACGTTCCAAGTGGAGGGAAACCTTCACCTCCACCAGTCAGGATTCCAGTTAGCGTTCCAATTTCTGCTCATAGATTAGACACTCCAGCACAACATATATATTCCACAGCATCTAGTCAACAACCAGTTATACAACATGCACCTGGAATGCGAGCCTTGGCTCCAAATTATCCCCGCGGAGGTCTACCACCATTAACTTTGAACATACCACCAAGACCATACATGCCTAATGTTCCACCTCTAACCCCTGGTGTTCAAGTTAAGAGGGATGCGAATTTGGGTGGAAAGTCCGTTATAGAAACGTTGATTCCTGTGAATCCTAACGAACCTCAGAGACATGATGAACCTAAATTATCACCTGCTATTCTTCCTGAACCTACCAACAAGGCGTCTACCTCGCCGAAGGTTCCCTCGCCCAATCAACCTCCAACTTACATTCCTGAAACTGCGAAGATTGAAATTAACGCAAGTACCTCAAGTCCCATATTTGGAAAACCTGCGTCTTTGGAGACTACGATGCTTTCGCCGAGGCAGAAACAAGATTTGTCAAATCTTCAGCTTCTGACTACTCATGTGCCCAGGGCTTCAACACCTAGCCCCGTTATTGTTTCTCATGGTCAACATCTTGTGCATAAAAGTATTCATCCTTTGGGTCCACCTGTGTCTTCGCCCAATCAGTCGTTGATCAAGACAGTGGTACCCATCTCTCATGCCACTGAGAAGATGGAATATCAGAAGTTTGATCAGAAGATGAACGAGCAGAAGTTTGAACAGAAGTTTAATGAACATAAATTCAATGAACAGAAGTTCGAGCAGAAATTTGGAGATCAGAAGCAGATTCCTCAGGGGATTTTGCTTGCGAAGTCTCCTCATGTTCCACATGCTCCCCATGTTCCTCTTGTTTCTACTGTGACTCAATCTATTGTCTCAAGAGTTGTGACTTCGACTTCTCCATCTTTGTCGATGGATATTAAGGAAATTAAAGAAGTGAAAGAATTCCAAGAGTTTAAAGAAATTAGAGAGACCAAGACAATTGTAGAGAAGGTTGATAAAGATTCTGAAGCTCAACCTATGTTGCTCACACCTCCTGTTCCATCGACTCAGTCTATCGAGCTTAAGGAAGATCGTGAAATCGAAGTTCCCAAAGTAGAAGAGGTTCCTAAAATAAAAGAGGAAGAAAAGGAAGTTAAGAAAGATATCGAAAAGCCAGAACCGAAAGAGAAACCTTTTATCAAACAAGAGCCAGAAGAAGAGAAAGGGGATCTGAAGAAGGAAGTCAAGGAAGAACTTACCAAGGAACCTAAAGAACATATTGTAAAGGAACTGCCTAAGGAACATCTTATAAAGGATTTACCTAAAGAACATATTGCAAAGGAATTACCTACCGAACATCTTCTAAAGGAACTTCCTAAAGAGAATCTTGTGAAGGAACATCTGCCAAAAGAACTAACAAAGGATTCAACAAAAGATGTAAAAGAATCAATAAAGCAAGAAGTCGAACCCGATGATGAATCAACAGATCCCAAGGAACCAAATATAGATCCTCTTGCGCTTGACATTGCTAAAGAAGATCCCACTGATAGCAAAGAAGACAGCGATTACTGGTCAGCAAAGGAAGTGAACATCGAGAGCGTGATAAAGAAAGTTGACGCCCTCTGTGATGGTGAAGAGAACGAAATTGATGAAGATGTTGAACACCACGACGCAACTGATCTTCACGAGACCAATAAAAGTGAGGGAGATTTCTGGTTTGATTCAGAATCCATGGAAGGAGATAGCAAGAAAAGCTTCTCCAATGATGATCAAGATGAGGGTGTTGAGACTTGCGAAGCTGAAACTAAATCCCGTCGTGGTAGGTCGAAATCGAAGCGAGGACGTGGTGGAGTCACTACCCGAAGAGGTGCGAAGACAACAGTTGGTAATAAACGAGGAGTCAGAAGTACAAGAGGTGGAAAACATTACACAGAAAAGAATAAACCGGCTGATGTCTACGAATTTCATGACGATAGTGAAGAAGATAATGCTGGTCGTCCAAGGTTGATCCTGACGATCAAATCACCAGGTCCGAATTCAACTGGACCCAACGCTCAACCCGCAACTCCAGTTGCTGCTGTGAAGGAAGTTCCTGCTGCAGAATTTGTCTCCCCGGCGAGCAATACTAGAAAGTCCAGAAGGTTGGCAGAAAAAGATGGAAGTAGAACGACTGTTGATGAAATAATCGAAGATGTTGTTCGTGGGACGGCGAATAAAGGTTTGGCTGCTACTAGAAGAAGCACAAGGCACAACAACTTTAAGGGTATTAATCAGCTGGTACCACCATCAGAACCTAAAAAGTCGACGAGAGGTAGGAAGGGTTTGAGGAGAACATCTGAGAATGTTGAAGATAGTGGTGAAGAGAAGAAGGAAGCACCTACTCAAAAGGAGGAAGTTGAGAAAACAGAGGAAGTTAAGGTCAAGGAGGAAGAGAAGCCAACTCCAGGTCCAATGCCACAGAAACCGGCTTCGCTAGAGCCAATGACACTGATTGATCCAGTTACGGGAATGCTGATTCCGATGAGGGAGTCAGAGGAAGGACAATACATTCCTGTTTCCACTTCTGGTCAGGCTCTTCTGAATACCTCGAAGATCACAGTCGAGTCGAGAACTGGATCTACCTGTGTCATCAGTCCAGCTGGTTCTGAAAAGGCGAAGTCAGTGGTAGAGGCCAAACCTATTCTGAAATCAGAACACCCGGTGGAAGTTAAACCGGAACCGATGAGGGAAGCTTCTCCAAAGATTCAGGCACATTTCCCTACATCTCAAACTCAAGCTACAGTTATCACTAAGCCTACCTCGCCTCTCACTCAAATTCCGACATCAGTAGTCGTTCCAACTCCAAGCGTTGCATCAGTTACTATTGTTCCAACACCTCCTATAGTTACAACTCCATCTACTTGTACAGCACAAACCAAACCACACAGTCTGAAGGCCCACGTTTTGAACGCGAGCAAGCTTGTAAATCCTGTTCAGCCTTTGCAACATCCCATCGTTGTTAATAAAGCTGTTCCAAATCTGCCGAGTCAGACGGTCGTGCAAAATATTGTCAAGCAACCTGTGCAAGCTGTTCAGGGTCTCCATTTGCAAATTCCAAGTAACAGAGTAGCTTCTCCTAGTTTGAGTCCTCATGCCAAACATGTTCAGCCTGTGAGTGCTTCAAATGGAAAACAAGGACAGCCAATGTCTCCGGTGCTCAATAATGCTGTGATTCCTCCGAATCCGAAACAACATCTGCTACAAGCGGTGAAACAACAAGCGCCGAAGATTATTAATCTGCCGCAGAAGATACCAATTAATGTGCATCCGGGGACGATGGCTACGACGCCTACGCAGAGAATACATCCGGGAATTTCTCAGCCAACTGCATTGAAAGGACTCAATGGACAACTACATCCGCTCAATCCAAAAACTCATTTACTTCAGGCTGTTGTACCGCCAATGATGACTGGGGCCGTTGCGAGTCCACCTGCTCAACCCCATCTTATTGGGCCACAACCAGTCGTCACTGGCGCCACTTGTTCCAGATCCGCACCATCTAAAGCTCAGGTGAATATTGGTTCTAGGACTTTTTTTGTAACGTTGTATTGCGTGTTTGAACAAGATTTTAACGTTTTTCTTAATAATTTTTTATAGGTATCTGGCACAATGGATCCTCCAAAAGTAGAAGTTTCGATGTCTGGCTGTATTATGGTTCCATCACCAAGTCCTCAACCTCGTGTTGTTCCAATTTCCGCATATGAAGCGTCATTGGTAAGCAAAATTTTGATTTATATACTTTTAAATACGCATCCCTTATTTGTGTTTGAACTTAAACTTTAAACAATTTCTTTTATTTTAAGAAACAGATTTAAAGAATATTCTTTCAATTTAAAAACTGATTTACATTGCAATTTGGACACTTAGAATCTTTTGATTAATCAATTACTTGTTAATTAATTACTATGCCTTAAGCAATAAATTTTCTCTTCAATCTTTTAAGATCTTCAATTTTAATAGTTTCGCTTGAGTGCATTATGAAATAATAACGCTTTTATATAAAAAAAAAAAAAAAACGAAAAATTAACTAACTTTGCTTGGTTTTGGCTAGCATGGGAGTGCGGGTGCAGCTCCATCGCCAGGGGGACAGTATGGACTCGTCCCCCCTCATCGCTCCCAAAGCCCTCCATTGCCCCCACCTGCCCATCATCATGCTAATGCTTCTCAGGTACTTACAACCCGCTTTTACTAAAATCTAGAAAAAAATTTCAAGATGCTTTTATATCTTCTAACAAAATTGGATTCATTCTCGCTTCTTGCTATCATCAATTCACCTCGACGTTTCTAAATGACAAGCTTCCATCTTATCAATTTTTCAAACTTATCATTCTCTTATAAAATTAAAAACTTCTAATCTTATAAAATTATCAAGATCCCAATTTTCAAAACCAAACTAAGCAAATTTTATTCTCAATTCACAGGGCGACGTCGTCAATCACTTTGGAAGTCTATCAAGAGCCGGGGAGTTGCCATCCCACTATATTCATCCACATGCTTATCAGTATCAATACCTCCGAGCACAACAAGAAGCTTTAACAGCTCCCCGAATCGCCTACCACGTCCCAGGAACTAGATCTCCTCATTTACCTCTGGACCCGAAATTGGAAGCTGGTGGAGAAGAAAGTCACAGTCCACCATTGGAATTAAGACGGAACACTAGGACTCCTCATGACAGGACAACAGACAGTCCACAAGTGGCTCAGGTCTACATGCTTCATGGGAATGCCCGTCTTCCTCCTCCACCTCAGTATAACGCTGGAAATACAGTGGCAATTCAAAGAGCCTACTATGATCCACCACCGGCTCATATTCGTTCTCAGTATCCAATGGCTGGAAGCGAAGCTCCAACTGATAGAGCGATCACACCTGATAGATCCAGGAAACAATTAGTCGCAACTCCACCTCACGTGGCTCAAGTTCAACCTCAATCTGATTCTCTTCTCATGTTGCTGCAAAGGTACCCGGTCATGTGGCAAGGGTTGCTGGCACTCAAGAACGATCAAGCTGCTGTACAGATGCATTTTGTGTTTGGAAATCCCCACGTCGCCAGGGATAGTCTTCCTTGCAATAGTGATGGATCCACTCCACCTCTTCGGATCGCCCAGAGGATGAGACTTGAGCAAACTCAAGTTGAAGGAGTGGCTAGGAAGATGCAGGTAGGTTCTTCTTTTTATTTATTAGTGGGAACGATATCACTTGATTTACTGTTTAGTCAATTTTTTTTTTCTGGATATAAATGAAGTTACAATGGATTTTTAAATTCTTTTACAGACTGACAACGAGCACTGCATGTTGCTAGCACTTCCTTGTGGCCGCGATCACCTGGACGTTCTTCAGCAGAGCAAGAATCTTCAAACTGGATTTATAACCTACCTCCAACAGAAACAGGCGGCCGGAATTGTCAATATCGCTGCGCCTGGTTCACGACAGGTTTGTAGATTTAAAATTCTATCAGTCTAACAGGCTTACTTCAATTTAGTGAATTATTTTTTACTTCAATCCCAAAATACAATTTTTTTAAAACAATTTATCAATTTGTCTTTTCTAGCCTGCCTATGTCGTGCACATTTTTCCATCCTGTGACTTCGCAAACGAAAATCTGGCCCGGATCGCTCCAGACCTTCTCCACCGAGTCGCGGAGATCGCTCACTTGCTCATCGTGATCGCCACCGTCTGAGACAGATTTGCAGTCTCTTGGATTTTAATCTTTTCAACAATGTCCTCTTTTCGCACAAATGGACACTTCTCAAGTGGCATGAAGCCTTGAGTGTCTTAGCGGATGGACAAAAAAATATATCGGACTCGAAACAACACGAGAGAACTCAAGTTTCTCTCTCGTCATCAGTTGCACCGTGACAATCAAGCGGACGAACTGGCCGAAAGTCAGATTCGCGTCGCGTCTCCAACCCACGAGAAAAAAAAAAAACCTTTATATATAACAAAAATTGCGAAGAGATTAGCGAAACTCTCCTCTTCCGCGTGTCTCTTCGCTAAAAAAAATAATAAATTGATCAAGTCAAAGCAAAGTATAAAACCAAAAGTGCTGTAAACTTTCTTTGATGATAGATTTTAATTTATGTATAATATTGAAACACTTTTGGTTTTCGAAGTTGAGCACTCTTTTTTAATGTCTCTACGAGTTTTATTCTTTCTGATGTCGATTGTGAATGAAAAAGTTTAGAATTTTTGTAACCTAAGGTTTATAGTGCTCGTGGGAAGGAACGTAGACGTGTTCTACCTGGACCTAGTAGATTCCTGAAAGAAACCACACTTTATCCTTTATACACGAGCTAAGTGTTAAGGCATAGTCGTAAATACTGTACCAATTTAAGCGGGCCGGCAAAGGCATAACTACTGTGATTTTAATTATTTAACGATATATATCTGCATAAAAACATAAGGAAAACCGTCTCTGGTTCGCGCGATATGTGATGTGTTTTTGTATAATATTACTCTATATATAAATACCTATGTATTATATTACTGTATCGATAGTCGCTGCGGGCGTTGCTAATCTTGTTGAGAGATAGAGTAAATTAATCGAGACCTCTGAAAATGAAAAAGGAAGTGAAAGAGAGAGGAGAATACAAGAATACCGAGGACTACTACTTATCCCTAGTGTATCATAAATTCCCATAGCAGGATGTGTAAAATATTATTCTAGCGCTATGTACATTATCGGAAGATTTGTAATATTAATTATTACTCTCGATTCTTTATTATCGATATTATTGCTACAATTATAATTATCTATTAATTATTATTATTACTACTACTTCTGCTACCGAATACTTCTATGCTATTACTATACTATTACTACTACTACTATCGAACCTTCTACTACTACCGCTGCTATTAATTATCATTAACGTTGTTACACAGACTAGTTAGAACCGTACTGAACATTGAAGATACGATTTAAAAAAGAAATTAACGGGGCTTAAAGCTGTCGTGCCAAAGGGTACGACTGATCTCATTGAACGTTGACGCCGCCCCTCGATACACTTCCATCCCATTACTTCTACGGAATCCCGCGCATTATAAACTCTTTAGAATCGTGTCCAAGGTAATAATGCGCTAACAAGAAGTTACATTATATCACACAAATCCGTGAAAAAAATACGAGTAAATATAAGTAATGAGTTATTTACAATACTATCGCTGACGCGCATAGGGCGTTCACCTCTAGTAAGTAATGTAAAAAAAAGATTAGGAACCGAGAGAGCGTTCCATCTCGAAAAGATAGCTCAGATTTTTTATATACGACATGGAGGACATATATGGTCGACATAATGTGTTATACTTTTTTCTTTCATTTAACATTAGTCCCAAATAGAACGTTTGGGATAATTTAAAGGGAATGTATATTTATGTTCTTTTGACTGTGATTTATTTATATACGGAATCATTTCTAATTGAATATGAAAATTTTGAATTTAAACGTTCTCTCGATTTCTTGGTAATCAATAATTTAAGGCAGCGCAGATACTCGTTGAGCGTGTGCATGTACAGTGTAAAAGATGCGTTGTGCATATGTACAGTGTAGAAGTAAAGATTGAGCGAGCGAAATAATGAAAAAAAAAAACATATATTACAGTTACGAGTTAAGTATATATTGGACGTTCTCGACGTGTAGATTGTGTGGACTTTTTCACTTATATTTAATTGTGTTAGAGTTTTTTTTTTATTTTGCGGATTAGATAATGAAGTGGTCACAATGTATACGTCGAAGCGTTGAAAAAACCTATCGTGTAAAATATCTGTGAATATTATGATTTAGATTCTTCCTATTCTATAGAAAAGATTATGTTATTCGCATAAGGAAAATGTACAGATATCACATTTTTGTTTTGTGTTTCACTGTAGCTATTGATAAATATGAATATTAACGATAATAATAACTATGATTAAAAAAAAATTAAGTTTCAGTTTTATTATTTCAGACTCCCTCAAAAATGTTCAACATGAATTAACTTATATTTGTACTACTCTGTATGTATTGTAAATTTTACGTTCGGACCCCCCCCCCAAAAAAAAAAAAAATAAAAAAAAATTTCTAGTCCATGTTCTACTCTAAAAAAACGCGCCGTTTTTGCAAGGATCAATAAATCAAAAAAAATTTACGTACTTCTGTAGCTGTTGTCATATATAATCGAAAAAACTTAGGCTTTTTATTCTAATTTAAAAATTGCAGGAGCTGTTGGTTTTGGTTGCTGTTGGTCCAGCCGTTTACTTTCAAGGGCGGATCCAGAAACTGAATTTGGGGGGGGCGATTCGAAAAATTATGAAAGGGCTAATTTGTAATAGCTGTGTGCATGGTCAAAAACATGAGTTAAACTTGTAATTCAAAAACCTTTGGGGGGGGGGCGATCGCCCCTCTCGCCCCACCGTGGATCCGCGCCTGTTTACTTTTCATTAAAAAGGCGTCATCGAAGAAATGATGTACATCCGTCATTTTGTTTAGTATTGCTTTAGAAAAATTATTTTTTGTAGTTCATTAGTTTTATAATAAAGACAATAAAGACCTTTTTTCAAAATCTTCATTTATTTCATTGTTCCGCTGAAAAATTCCCAAAATATGCTTATTTTTTCTGCCACTCTTGGCATAACATAACCCTTTAATTTAGATTTTAGTCGTTTTAGTCTTACAGCAGCCTGTTTTATCGATCAAGTAGATCGCAAACAAATAGCTCTTCATATATATTATGCTCTCCTGATCCAATCACTTCGTCTTTGCGTCAGGCAATGGGCTCTGCTATCGAATAAACTAAGGGCAAACGCCAAAATTCTGCCTGATCTATCAGGCGAACATAATGACCGAGGAGGTATTCAGTAGCTCCGTCCTCAAGTGCGCATGCGCCACGCTCGATATCTGATTGGCTACTTTCGGCGGGGAATTTAAAATTGTGTTTAGGATTTTTACATCGAATACCTCCTCGCGCATCATGCTCTCCTGATCCAATCTCTTGGTTTCTGCACCGGAAAACGGTCTATGCCAACGAATAAACT
>JAUESH010000044.1:3538037-3564589 GCA_032275165.1 Synergus magnus | reverse complement strand
CGAATAAACACGAAAATTCAGTCTGATGTATCAGGCGAACATAATGACCGAGGAGGTATTCGGTAGCTCCGTATTCAGTGCGCATGCGCCACGCTCTGTATCTAATTGACTGCTTACGGCGCGAAATTTAAAATTGTATTTAGTATTTAAACATCGGATATCTCTTCGCGCGTCATGCTCTCCTGATCCAATCTCTTGGTTTCTGCACCGGAAAACGGTCTATGCCAACGAATAAACTCGAATAAACACGAAAATTCAGTCTGATGTATCAGGCGAACATAATGACCGAGGAGGTATTCGGTAGCTCCGTATTCAAACGCGCATGCGCCACGCTCTGTATTTCATTGGCTGCTTTTGGCGCGAGATTTAAAATTGTATTTAGTACTTAAACATCGAACACCTCCTCGCGCGTCATGTTCTCCTGATACAATCGCCTGGTCTTTGCGCGCCGGCCTCACTACCGAATAAGCTCGGACAAATTCGAAAATTCAGATTGTGGTATTAGGCGAACATAATAACATAAGAGGTAAACGAAGCGCTCTTCAGAACAATGGCGGTGTGTTTTAATATAATATTTTTCCCTTAAAATCCGATTATATCTCGCGAATCGATCACAAAAATGCTCATTTATTCGTTAAAAACTATTAATGAACGTTTACTTAATTTATTGTTGAATTGCGTTTTAGTACCGGGTGTGACATGAAAATTGTATCTTCACATTAAGAACGTGTTTTTGCTAACCTAACTTTACTTTTTTGGGGAGTTTTTTTTTTTAATTCGATTTTGAAAGTTACTTGTGATCGGTTTCATGTGACTTATGTTATTCATTTTCTGTAATATGTATAAAATGTTTGTTCTGTAATTATAGGACGCATCGAAAAAAGCTCCTCCTAAGCAAAAAGTGAAGAAAGAGAAGGTTAAGAAGGAGAAGAAAGATTCATCTAAAAATGTTATGAGAGAAGTCAAGATTCGAAAATTATGTCTAAATATTTGTGTTGGAGAGTCTGGTGATAGATTGACTCGTGCTTCCAAGGTAATTTTAATTCGTCTTTCAATTTATATCTTATTATTCCTCTTTTGGTTATGTTTCCCCCTTTACGCCCTTTAGTTTTAAATTTATATCTGATGCAAATTGTTTTTGAATTTAAAGACATGTATCTCGGAATTTAGAAACATCCTTCCATGATTCGATTCTACATTTTTGTTTAGGTTTTAGAACAGTTAACCGGACAACAGCCAGTTTTCTCTAAAGCGAGATACACTGTTCGTTCTTTCGGTATTCGCAGAAATGAAAAAATCGCCGTACATTGCACGGTTCGAGGAGCTAAAGCCGAGGAAATCCTTGAACGAGGCTTGAAAGTAAAAAATTCATTTTCTGTTTCAATGTTTATTTCACTAATTTTAAAGTTGACTAATTCGTTGCTTTAATTGTAAATAGGTTCGTGAATACGAATTGCGAAGAGAGAACTTTTCCTGCACTGGAAACTTTGGTTTCGGAATCCAGGAACATATTGATTTGGGTATCAAATATGATCCAGGCATTGGTATTTACGGTCTGGACTTCTATGTCGTACTTGGACGACCTGGTAAGTTTCTAAAAATATAAAATTAAAAAGTCTTAAATTAATTAATAAAAAATAATCTTTGATTCAAACGTAATTAGACAATTTCTAATTGAAATTTTGAAGTTAAAACAAATTAGAATATTGTTAAAATGATTGTGTTGCACATTATCTGGTATCGTAGATTTTGCTGTGTTATGCTTAATCTGCTGTGAAATAACAAACATGTGCTATATAAATTGTCTTTTATTTGCAACCCATGCCCACTCCTTTTACTGGGTGTGTTACTTAATAGAGTTGACAAACTATTTTCAAAAATAAATTCTGTAATTAAACTTCTAAAGAATCTTAGTATTTTTGGTATAAATTTAGTAAGAAACTGGCAGAAATATGAATAATTAAAATACGATTCGAAATGGTTTTAGGATTCAACGTTGCTCATAGAAGAAGGAAAACTGGAAAAGTTGGTTTCCAACACAGACTGACAAAAGAAGATGCGATGAAGTGGTTCCAACAGAAATATGATGGTATCATTTTGCCCGGTAAAAAGTAGAGTGTACTGTTTTTACACAATATGCTAATAAATATGTAAAGAATATTCCAGGCTTCAACTTATTAAAAACTAAAATGAAAAAAACAAGATTTTCATTAGGTAATTCTTTTTTTTTACATAATTAATGTAACTGTTTTTACAATATAAGCCACAAATATGTCAAACAAAATTACGTTCTCATACAAAAACGAAAAATTAAGTGATAAAGAATTTTTTTATCTACACAACCTTTTAAATACTTAAATTGCTTTTATTCCTGTCCATTTCTCAAATTGAAATATAAAAAGCTGGTAAATTCTTTAATTATTCATAGACATTAATTTAGCTACAGTCAAAACTTTGCTTCCTTATTAGAATAATATTCTAAGTTCGAAAATTTATTCCGATGATAAACCTTAATTTATTTGAATACGATCAAATTTCTTCTTTTTTTTTTTCAAGATGCAAGTTAAACATTTACAATATTCGAAAAGCGCTATTTTAAATGTTATCGGTTAGTCGATTCGGCGGAATGTCTTGAAGTTCTTTGGTTCAATTCTAACAGGTTTAAAGATTACTCTGAGCGGCGAAATATAATAATCATTTATAGGAAACTGTCTCTAGAAACATTAGCATTCGATAACTTTTTGCGAAATGTGCGATTGCGTCCATTTTCTTATATCTTTTAGTATTAATAAAATTGTGGAAAAAATCTGTTCGCAAAAGATAAATCGAATGAAGATATCTTTGTGTTTTTCACAGAGCAACGCCTTTTCTTTCTTTTCCTTGGTTTTAGCTAAACACTTCACCAATTCTATCTAGTTTTATTTAAAAGGCAAGATATTTCCTTCAGTCTCCTCGGTTATCCTATCTGGACGCCATACCAGATTTTGATATAGAGATAGACAATCTTTAAATCTTTACGATATATAAATAATACGTCTGTCGCATTTACAATTCAATACAAGATACAGCAATTTTCAAAATGACTTTAAGATTTCCTTTTTTAATCACAACGAATCTTAAAAACATTTTAAACATTGAAAGAAAAGACAATAATCGAATAAGTTTTTAATCCTAGTATAAAGTTCTATCACCACACTTATAAATTTGCAGATAGCTAGTTTCATCTTTTACAGATTTATAAGGAACTAAATGAAAAATAATTTAAAGTGAAATTTAAGAGGAAACTTAATTCGCTTAAAAGCGATTTTTTCATGACGTTTTCTTGTGCAAATTCTCTCTTTATTTTTTGGTAACGATAGGATCGAAATCCAAAATTGTATTTAGGTCATAAAAGCTATTTAATACTCATAAAAATGCCAGCTGTCGAATAGAGGCAAAACATATTTGCGACGATCAGTGCTCAGTTTCAGTTTTTCGTTGCTTCATTGTTAATTTATTTACAAATCATCTACAGAAATTATACAATTAAATATTTTCCACTATTTGAAATGTTAGTTAATTTAATAAGTAAATTCTTTACTATATTCAACTCTTAAAAATGTCATACCTTAAATAAAAAAATTTTTAAACAAAAGTCTTTAATTTTTTAATTAAAGTCTCGAGTCTTTCCATATCACAGTCGCTCAATCGATTTTCGATTAAAGTTATAAAATAAAACTGATACAAGTTTCTCTCATTCTCAAAAAGAAGAAACTTGACGTCTTGCGAATTTGAATTCGCAAAAACTCAGCACCGAAAGTCGCTTACAACGATGCTTACGCTGATTTGCTAAGAAGGCAATAAGTTTTACAAACTGGGAAATTACTTTCTTACCGATCGATAAATCTTATCGATATTCGATTTCTCACTTTCACTGAATCCCAGAATGCTTTCGATAGCATTTAAATGACCCTGATGATTTTCTTTGTCTGTGAGAAAGTAATAAATCGCAGACTTAAGGAACTGTAGAGTAATTTCCGGATCAAGAGCTCCCTGGGTGTTTCTAGATTCAACAATCCGACGATACATCGCCTGTAGAAAAACATTTTTAATAATTAGCATTTTTGAAATTAGAATTTTTGTAATTATAGAATCTAGCGACGAAAGCGTGCATCGCTTTAAGGTGCAAGTTTATCACTAGAAAGGGAAAAATATAGAGGCTGTTTCTTCCAAGTGCTCCTAAAAATGCTGTGGATTTATGAAATGAGACACACAATTGTAAGAACAATTAATAATGGCAAGCTCGTTTTTCATGCAGATAGAGACATTCAAAGATCAAAACGCATATGCAATGAGGAATATTAATTCATTTTGATAAAGAGTACAATAGATTTGTTTACGGATTGGTTTTTAGAATTTTTCGAATTAATTCTGTTGAAATATTCGATTTGATGTATCAAGGATTGAACTACGTACACTAATAATTAATTTTAAAAAGGAGATAATAAATGTATCAACAAATCCAAATGATAAATTGCATTCTTCTACGAATAACAATACTGAAAATCGTGAAAATGCAGTGAACTCAGGCAAGTGTTTTTGAACAAAAAGTGCATTGTGTGGCCATCTGAAGAAACAACATTGAATGATTTCTTCATGTGGCAATTTTGTAAGGAATACAGACCTTACGCGTGCCAAGAACCCAGAGAGAAACAGCCTCCTGAGCACTTAATAAACACGGGCTACGTTCAGCTGAAATATGAGGTTCAGGCGAGTAGTATGTATCCTGGAATGTAAGCAGCGGCCAAAAAAACAGTCGCACATTGTTAGTATAAAAATTGTGAGATACGGGTGTTTAGAAAGTGTTAGTGATTAGAGAAATCAGACATTAGAGATCAGACATTACACAAGGGATGCCAAATTGTGAGAATGAAAAAGCATAAGAGTCTAAGCATAATAACTCGTTAATTATCATGAGAGCTCATCGTAAAAGCATTCTCTTAGGACTTAGAGTGAACTATTTATCTTGTATGCAAATTTTTAGCGACGAATAAGAGAATGTGAGTGTAGAAATTTTTATCCAATTAAAGCCATGTGGAACTTAAACAATTTCCTGTGTGAAGTAATCAACTTCTTCTCAATATAAAACAAAGTATTTCTAAAGATTATAGGTCTGAGATTCCAGATCCGAGGTTTGAATATTAAATCAAAGTACAATAATTAAGGGAAACTCACTTTAATATTTTCTAGCTCGGCTTGTGTCACTGTCAGTTGCTGAAGAAGTTCAGCTACCGATACCTTAGGCGGCGATTGATGAGCGTGCTCGAGAATCTGAAAAAATTGAGGTCAAGAATTAGCTCTCAGGTTCCTTTTATAAAATCAAGCTCTTGTTCTTGCAAGATGAGGAGAGTATTTTTAAGAAATTGATTTTAAATTTACCTGACCAGCTTGCTCGATCCGGGCAGCCTCCTGGCCCTTGGCATACATTTTCAGGTACATTTGCTTATTTCTCTCCTCTTGATCACTAACTAAAGCTTTTTGCTCTACAAGTTCTGATTTAACAGTTTCCAACTCGGATTCCAATTCTCGAACACGAGTCTCTGCTATATCCAAGGACGGTCGAATTTCACAGTACCGAGTGTTCACCTCCGAGAGTTGGTTTAATAAACTCTCCACCTGAAAAAAAATTATAATAAGTTCTCTATAGAAATTTTCATGTGGATATTATATATTTCCTAAAATAATCACTTTGTCATTATGCTTTTCTTTAAGTTCCTGGAGTTCATCCACGTGCCTTCGGTGCATTTCCTCGATCCGGCTTTCATAATGATCTACTAATTTTCTTCTTTCCTCATCTCGATCGCAATCTTCGACAATGGAGGTGAAGGTCGTATTTAGGGAACTCTCATTTTGTGCGACATTATTAGTCGTGGAAGTTGTGGTGATATTAACTGTATTAACTCCTGGAAGGGACATAGACTCTTTTGAGTGAATGGAGCCATCTTCAAAGTGTCCAGAATCCGCCAAGGACGATGGGACTTCAGAAGGTATTTGTTTTTTAGGACTTCCTGGACTGGTAACTGTTTCAAAACCACCCTCGTCAGGAAGATCTTTTGAAGGTGACTGAGGAGAGAAGGGATCATTCTCTCGAACTGTTGGAGCGTCGCTACTTTCTGTCCTTTCGTCAGGACTGTTCAAGGATGCTTTGTTAAGTCGTAATTCCACGACCTCTTTTGTTAATCGAAGGATTTCTTGATCCTTTTCTTCAATTTCTTTTCTCGCTTCCTTCAAGAGAGTCTGCAACATAAAATCGAGTTAAAAAAGAGGATGTAGAAATAATCACAATTTATCATTTTATTAAAACTGAAATTTAATTTCAAATTGTATTTAACTGATCAATATTCAAAATTAGAATGAGAAATAATTTCTTTCATCTTCCTTAGGATTTGCAACAAATAAACTATTTTTTCTTTAAGTTTAGACCTCACCTGGAATCTTCGAATCTGTCTAGCTGCCCTTTGTGTGGGGGTGAGATATTGGTCACTATCGCCAGAGTGATTGGAACAATGAACAACGTATTTACGTGATCGACCTGACCAAGTAGTACCATTGAGGGCAAAGGTTGCATGATCGCAGGCACTCGCAGTACTGCAGGCACTTCCGTAACTTTTTACACTTTCGACGTCGCTGTCGTCGAACCCTACAGTAGAACGCGAGGTCGGGTAGATTGGCCGCGGCCTTGCCGGTGTCAGTGAAAGACTCTGAATGAATAAGAAAAATGACACATATTTACACTTTCATCGATCCAAGAAAAGGATTTTCTAGATTAATTTTATCAGATACTAATTTTATTCAAATTAAATCAATGTAGGTTTAGGATCCAAACCATGATTTAAATTAAACTTTCCTTTAACGCCTTTCTACAATTTAATTGATTAAGTCCTGAATAAATAAGAGGATGATTCTAAATTGCGGTGCTCTTAGTTGAGGGTATTACTAATGATTCATAATTTCCTTTAAGGTATCATCACGAGTTCATTAAATTCTCGATTAATGATACCCAAACAAGATATATTCGTCCTCTGAACTCCAGGGATTAATTTATTGACCTACTTATTTGAACCGTACGTGAGCTTTTAATTGAAATGTAAGCTATATTCATTTTTTAGAAATTCCTGTCATTGGATTAAAATCCCTTTCCAAAAAAATCAAGTTCCTGAATTCTTTTGCTCTTGAATGTGAAAGACTATATTTAAAAAAATTGAATTATCAAAACCATTATTTAAGATCACCTAACTTCAGACTTAAAATTGCATATCCTTGATTTCTAATTACAAATTTAAACTCTAGATTTACTTCTGCTCAACCTGTAAAGCTTTTCTGGCTCATAAAATTATCGACATTCTCTATCCCCAATTTCTTTTCTCATCCAAAGAACCACTTTTCCAGTCCAGGACGTTAAACGTGCTCTCAGTAGATCTGAATTTTTTAAAAGCTCCAACAAGGGAGAGTTGAGAACAAACACATAGAAGTCAATATTTAATATTCCCTCTTCATATTCCCAGGAATACAATTTCTAGAAAAGTGTGCTATTTCATCGGCTGGATCAAAATTTCCCGCTTTCTTAAAAACATACCGAAGGACAACTGCGTGAATTTCTTTCGTCGTGCGAATCCATGCGAGGTCAACACTAGGTGGATTTTAAAATCACCGGAAGGACAAATTTCCATGAAGAAATTTTGAACCACCGAGTCGTTTTTCGGCTTTTCTTTGGACGGAAGGTGAGCCCCAGGTCGGGAACTTGGACGTGCGAACTTCGCGTGGACGATGTTGGAACTGGAGACGACACACCAGCAACTGACTAGGGAACTACCGTGTATCCCGATGATAGGAATCTGCGCCGACGCGATAGTTGGTAAAGGTCAGGAGCTCCTATCCTTTTTTCATCGCGAAAAGCGACTCGGAAATTAGAGCAAAGCAAAAGTGTCGCGCAGGAGATCCTTCAGGTAGGTGAATCTTCGATGATAGAGAGAAAATGAGTAATTGGGACGCTACTTTTTCCAAAAAGAACTTTAATTTTTTGATGACTAATGATTTCTATCTTCTGATGATTTATAATATCTAATTAAGAATTTAGAAAGAAGAACTCAACACCTGGAAATGGAAAACGTGCATTAGATTTGCAACAGGTACCCTTGGTTTGCGGAACGCGATTCTCTAAAATCGATCCTCTTCTACTTGCGCACCTGATTCGACTCATTTTGAAATTTTGGAATCAGGTCAGAGCGGAAACTTGAAGTTTTATTTTAACCCAGGTGCTTTATTTGAATGCACGCCATTTCGGAACAAGTGTTTATCAGAAAATTTCCTATTGATTAAAAAAAAAAAAGATTAAATTTCATCAATTTCATGCCGAGATGATTTTTGGTAGTGTGTATCTTAAGGATTAAACCCAAAATAAAACCCTTACAAAATTTGGAGAGATCTTTGTATTCATCAAAACATCGATAAACCTGTTCAGAGTCTCAAGACAAAATTAGAAATTTAAATTTTCTAGTCCAGCGTATTGATTAGCAATCACCCAGTAATTAATTCTTAACTTTAGCCCTTCATTGTCTGGCAACCTCACCACTTTTCACGTTCTTCAAGGGTAAATGTTCTCCTGCGATTAGGTAATCTCATTCTTTCTCGTGTACTAAAACTGTTGAGAGGCAATAAAAAGGCTGTAAAGTCAGAAACAGGAAATCAAATGAAAGGTTTCTCGACTTTTTATGATAACTTTAAGTTGCTTACAGTACGTTAAAAAAAACACCTTTTAATAAATTTCACAATTTAGTTTTAGATTTCTATTGTCTTACAATTCCCTGGGAAAAAAAGACCCTATAAACATATAAACTAATTATGTAAATTGTGAAATTAATGACTATGTAGTTACTTACATTAGATCGATGTCGAGGAGAATCAATTCCATTTTCCTTAATACTAGGGAAGCCGGCTGTAGTTGATCTCAAATGAGACCCACGTTCTCCTCGCACTCGTAAACTTGACGATCGTCGTAAAGCCGTCGGAGAAGGTCTAGGAATACGAGATTCCGTTGGGGAAAGAATAGGACTATTTCCTGCTTCCGTCTCGTTTCCTGGTCCAAGCTTCGGGGAAAGAACTCCAGGCGAAGATGGCGGTGTCGAAACAGCACTTCCTGGATACGTCGTCAAATGCAGCGATAGATCTGTTCCGTGACGAGCCATTCTGCTCGTCCAGCTCATTCTACCTGTCATCAAAAATCAATTCCCATTTTTTTAGTCAAATAAAATTAAATCAATTTAAATATGCCAAAATGAATAGAAAGATTGCGAATAAAAAAAATATTTTTCCCACGTACTTTTTGTTCAGTCAAGTAGAGTTAATCGTCGCGGAAGCCAGATTTTTAAAACGGTTTATTCTGTAGCGATATGGGAAAGATATGGCATCATTAACTACAAAAACATAACGTTATGCAACGACCGTTCTTTTAATGAGTGCAATCCGGAAATAGATCACGTTCATATTGTTCACTAGAGTCTTTTCTGTTTTCTTAAATTGTCCTCCGCTTGAAAGAAATGAAATTCTCTTATAAAAGAATATTCTCTCCTTGAAAAAATTCAAATTTATTTAAAAATGTGTAACCGTTCATTAAAAAAATTATTTTAAATACATAGTGATTTAATATCAAGACACTTCTGATTTTTTCAGAGCCTCTAAATCACCAAATTGGATAAAAACAATCCCTTATTTAAAACGTGATGCAGAGGAGTAAGGCTTCTTTGAATGTATAATTAATTTTTTTCCATCTCTTATTTGATAGTCTCGCACTTTTAATGGTCAGTAAAATTGATTTTGCAGTGAAAGGAAATAAAGGAGTTTTTTTTTTATTTTTTATTTGCCTTTTCCTGGCAATTTATGGCGCAAACGAGGTGAGTGAACTTGAAAGCAATTATATTATGGTTCGCCGAAAGACTATCAAGTATCATTGAAGCTGGAAACTTTCATTTACGACGACCTTTCTGTTAATGATTCGTGACGAGTCGATTTTGTTGAAAATGTAATATTAGAGGAAAAAATTCTTTGTTAATGGATTGACTAATAATTTCTATCTTAAATTAATCAATTGATAACGTTTTTAATAAGACACTAAATTTTTAAAAAGTGGCAATATTTATTTTTAATGTGACCAAAAGTGAAAAAAGTGTCTCACTGGCATACTTGATTACTTTTAAATACTTAAGAGTATTTAAAATAGACATTGTTCTTCTTTGCAATATATGGTTAAACGACAGTTCATATTATGTAAAATAAGGGGTCAAGGACTGATCGATCCTTTCGAGTCAATGATCGGAGTTTCAGGTCTCAACCTAGGTCAGTTCTCTATTGCTGCTGATCGTTACAAGTCATATTTTATCATTCTACTATTGCGCCCCTTAATTAATTAGATCTCGATTCCTTCTAAAAGATTAAATAGAATCGCGTGCAGACAAGTTTTAAAATAGACTATAGATCGTGAGATTAAATCCCAGCCAACTTCAATGAAACTTTTTTCCCGATAACAGAAATTTTATCTAAAAACATTTTTTGTTTGTTTTAAATATTTTGCTTCCGGGTTTCTTAATAACTTTGCTGTTCATTGCGAAATCGTACACTTTCTGTGCCTTTCGCTGAGTGCAGCAAAAACCACCGACCGAATCGTATGACTTTCAATTACGGATCGTTTGATATCAGGAAATTAGTAGGTATGAAACTAGTTTTCTAAAGCTAGTTTTGAATCTAGTTTTCTATTTTAATTCACGTTTTGCACTTAAAAAAATAAAAAAATAAATAAAAATAACAAAATGAGAAATTATTCTTTACTGAGATAACAGTGATAAAGATTTAAAGTGTCACGCACGTGATCGATTTATAAATGAAGAAACGAGGTAACAGTAGTTACTGTTACTGCTGTCGTCATTGTCAAGTCATGCCACGCGGACATTTATATATAAATATATTAAATAACTTAAACCGAATATTGTCATAAAATAATATTAAATATTATCAATTTTTCAATACATGATCAATTCTGACAGATTATGACTTTAATTGCCGACAATTTAGCGCAGAAATAAAATAAGGATTACCTTTCGTAGAAAACTGCGACCATCATCAGAAATTCACTTCAAAAACTCCAAAATTTACACAAAAAACATATAAAATCGCCAAAACAGTCACAACAATCAACCGCGAAAGAAGACTGATAATTTCGGAACGTCAGCTACAGTCAGCTGGTAACGATTGATAAAAGGAATGAAAGGTGAAGGAAAAAAGTGCAAAAAGCAGTCTCAAGATGTCGCCACTTTACGGTCGATTGCGCATGCGTAATGACTGCCGCGAAAATTTGAAACGAGCAAAAGTTTAAGTAAATTGAATAAACACTCTAAAAGCTAAAATATTATTATAAAAGGGCGATGTATGAATATTAAAGCAATTAATTCCAAAATTAAGAAGAATTTAGAAGAATTTAAATGAAGTGAAAAGAAGAACTGAGAAGAATTCAAAGAAAATTATTTAAAAATCCAAAGAAATTAGGAATTGATCAAATATTGAATACAGTACTTTTACTTACCACCTATTGAGTCACTTTTAGTTTCCTCTTCAACGAATATATTCTAATACTAATTTTCTTTTATCCTGTACGCAATTCATGCTTGCTGAAATCTACCTACTTTTACCCTGGTACGGAATTATTAATTCTTATATTTATAACATATTAAGTATACAAATTCAAGTCCTATTTTAGTATTCAGTTTCCGAAATTTTAAAATTACTGTTTTCGTTTCTCTTTCTGTTGATAAAAGTATCATGAAACCTGTCCAAGGGTCTTCTTGACAGGTGTTATTTAAATATATGCGTATTTTCTTCTCACCCACGTGGTGAAAGTGTTCTTAAGATCGAGGAGTTCGATGTGACTGGCCCGAATTGTGGTTGGTACAGTTCGAGTATTTACAAAGTATTATCTATATCCAAAAAAATAACACTAAAAATTGCATATTTTTCCGGTCAATCCGAATTAATCCGAACTTTCAATCCGAATAAATCCGATCAATCCGAATGAATTCGCATTTTTCGGAATCATTCGGATAGACTGGATTCATTCGAATTGAAAGTTCAGATTGATCGAATTGACCGGATTCATTTGGTTTACAAATTCGGATTGATTTTAAATGGGCCTCGAATTGATTCGGATAGAAAACTTCCTTCGGATTAGATCGGAATTAAACTGCTTGATTCGGATACAAGTTCCGGAATGATTCGGAAAATTTTGGATTTGTTTGAAATGAATTTCAATCCGAAACTTTTGCCAGGGCAATGCCGGTCGAAATATATTGAACTTCAATCAAACTCGGAATTCTGAAGAAGAATGTGATTCTCCATCCTAATGTGTTTAACGCTCTAAAGTCTCTAAACTGAATAGCGTATTATTTATAATTTTGGCAACGGGAACTTATGATTTCGGTTGCTCTTAAAATCTTAATTTTTTTCTTCTTCTTCATCTTCAAAAAAGAGCATTATTTATATCACCTTGAAGGTATCCATAAGTGCACATGAGTTTCCGAGGATGGTCAGATGATATCCAAGACAGAAAAGAATAGGAAGTTGTAATCTAGTGTCTAGATACGACGCACATGATTTTTTGTAAATACGCGATACGCGAACGGGGGCCCCGTGACACACATCAATGGCAAACGCTTCTATAACGGTACCACAAAGTGACCTACTCTCGGAAGCTCTCTCTCTTTTCTTCTTCCTCAGGTACTCATGTTCTGCTCCTGGTACCTGGACTGCTCTCTCTTTTTTTATCTCTCTCAGACCTTTCCTTTTTCCTTAGCCGGTCTTCTTCTCTTTCTGCTGATCGACTATCGTTCTAGCTCGATCGAAGCAAACTTCTGCCTCTGGTCAGACGATTTCGAAGCAACATTGGTCAGAGTCTTTCCCTGAGGAACTTCCTCTCATGGCTATAAACTCGACGATTACAGCCAGTAATGAAAGCGCCCTCGCTCGCGAAGGTGATGTCATGTAGCTGCAGCCATCCTCAAGCTGCACCCTCGCGAAGAAGTTTACGCTACCGGTTCATTCAGAACCACTCAGAACCAGTCAAGACCACCAGTGACCATCAGTTCGCCATCGAGAACGGATTAACAAATTTTTTGGTTTCCCCAGGCTAATATCGCCGGAAGATATGAGAGTTCTCGTACTCTTGACTCTTTTGGTGAGTCGATTGAAGATATATGGATGATGAAGATGAAGTTAAAGTTGATGAAGTTGAAAATGAAGATAATAGAGACTCAAGAGCTAGTCTCGAGTGCATCTTCTTCTTGTGTTCTCAGTGTTACATTTGTGAAGTGATGAGGTGTCTCCAATGAAATCAGAGCCCTGGAATTATAATAATAAGATCCTTATTATTTTTAGCTGTCAGTTTTTAGAACCATAAATAGTCCTAACAAAATTAGTGTGACAATCCTATGTAGGAGCTATAGAATTTTCTATAAAATTCTCTTGGGTTTCAAAAACAAAGTCACAGAACCATGCTCCACTTTTCAAGTATTACTATGCAAAGAGTCATATTGAATTAGAAACAAACATGTTACGCATTGTTATATAAATCCCAAAAATTTACAAAATATTTATAAAAATACCAAATGACTAAATCAGATAATAAGAGTTCAATACTTTTATTTATACGTATATTCAATTTCCACATCTTTTTAGTTCTTTCGAATTATTATTCCCTATAAATCTAAATCGATAAAGAAGATTAATAAATTAAAATTAATTAATAGACAAATATATTTATTGGACAAATTTTAGTTAAAGTTGACATAACTTTGTTAGAAATTATCTGTATTGACTTTTCACGTGGTAAATCGAACGACAATCTACTTCAAAAATCAACTTTATCGACAAGATTGAAGAAACGAGTGTAACGGTATCACGATAACTTGATAGTATGCAGAAATGCACGTTTCGTCCTCTCCGAAATTCAAGTTCTCATACGCAGTGTTTAATATTAAAATTTTCATCGATATCTAAAATCAATAGTTTCCTCTTTAGCTCGAGAATTATAATTTAGTTACCTATTAACGTTATTAATTTAAATAAATATATTTATATCTAATACAAGTCTTTAATCTAAATATATTTTTGCAAATAGTTTTAATAAAAATGTCTAAAACTGTAAATCTTTTATTCTTTAATTTAGGGTTTCACATAAATTTTTAAAAATTGATTGATTAATTAATACTTGAATATTTTTGCAAAGTAAATTTTTTGCAAGATTTTGCATTGGTTTTAGACCAATTGCAACTGAATAAAATAAACGAAAATTTGAGGGTAAAGAAAGTAAAATAAAACGAGATAAGGAAAGAAAGAAGCGAATAAAATAAAAATTACTTTGATTGCAGGTAGTCAAACTGCATTTTGCCAGGTGTCAAGGGTTTGGAGGAGGTGGTCCGAGCACTTTCGGATACGATGCATCTTCTGCTTGCAGCAAACCTTACTCTCGTAATGCTCGAGCTCGATTTGAAAATCTTCCCTGTGACTTTCGCCAGCAAAACTGGTGCACAGTCGCTGGTAACGCCTATCCATGGTTAGTAAATCATCGAATTATTCAGATTAATATTCCTAGTCCAATATTGATTCATATTAATCAATAGTATCCCAATTTATTTAGATTATTTCCAAAAACTTAAAATTTCAAAACTTCTTCATTTCTAAAAAAAACTCTTAAATAATCACCAAAAAATTAATTACAGGCATGCAGTGCGGAGATTCGTGAGGGAAAATCAAGGATTGATGAGGAGAATGTACGGAGATGAGAGACATATAAATATTTTAAAAACGGAACTTGAGAAGAATGATGTAGAACTTGAATTTGAAGATGGCTATCAACGACAAGCAGACGATTCCAGGTCTGTTTATTGATTACTTTCTATAAGATTAATCATTTCCTTAATTTTCCCCAAAAAAGCAAAATTCAAAAATATAAAATAAAATTTCAGAGGTTTTGAGTACGACGAGGGTTTGGAATACGGTGATTCTAGATACTCAAATATTCAAGATGAAGAGCCAGAAGGTAGAGGATTCACAAGTAGAGCCCTGAACAACGGGAACATCAAATTAAATGGAAACATCAATAAGAAATTTTCTAAATTGGGCGAATACACAAAACCGCATTTTTATCCTTCCGAAAATCCGACGAGCACAACATCTTCAACATCCGCTACAACTTCAACAACGACAGCAAAATCAACAACTGTTACTGACAGGACATCTACATTAACTTCAACATCAACAACAACTTCAACATCTCCAATAATACCAACAACTCTAACTACAAAATCATCTGTTTCAAAATCTTCTAATTCAACAGACTTGAATATAAATTCAACGACGATAAAAAATTTAATTGATAACGAGACTCTTTCGACAACACCTTCAATTACTTTGTCAGAAATTGCTAAAATTCAGAATCTTAGTATCAATGAGATTCCAGGTCAAATTGATAGGTTTGATCCAGATGTTGAGGTATTGACTGAGTTTCCAGTTATTTTGGATGATGAAGACATTTCTGAAGAGGAGGCGACGACGAAATTTTCAAATTTGGGAAGTATTGATCGAATTGATGATATACCTGAAGGAATTGCTGAAGTCGAAGAAGCTGATCAAATTGGGGCTGGAAGTGAACAGCAACAGGAATTTAGACCTCGACCTGAGTACAGACCTCCTGAAACAATAAATAATGGATCCAGTATGGAGGGCCAACTTTATCAGGATGTTGCTGCAAAGGAAGAACAACAGCAGCCTGTATTTAAGGGCCAGGGAATGTAAGTTTTTTCTTATTTAAATAAATAAATATAAATAATGAAAAGATTTTGTTTAAAAATTTCAGAAAGTAAAAAACTATTCAGAGGCTTGTTAGTAAACTCAAAAATTCTACTTACAGAAATGCCTGTCCAGTGAAAGAAGAAGTCGTTGCCCCTTTTTGGGCAAATAACACTCGTGGGGAAGTTCTCGCCCTTTTAAATCTTTATCCATTTGAGCAATATGTTCACTGGGAAAAATGCACGTAAGTCTATCTGAAACAAAAATCATTTTACAAAAGTCAGTCCAAAAATTCGAATTCAAAACTTCCAGATGAACAATAATTTTTAACAACAATTAAAAACGTACTGTAATTGTAAGACTTCAATTCTTCTAGGCATGAAGACAAGCAGATGTATTGCCGAGATGGTTGCAAATGCGAACAGCAATACCGATTACACAGACTATTGGCTTACGATCCAAATAACGAATGTCGAGGAATTTTCAGCGACTGGTTCAAATTTCCAAGTTGTTGTCTTTGTCGCTGTTACAATCTCCCTGTTGAATTTCGAGTGACTTCTCGATCTCCTCGAATGCCGAAGCAAAAAGTCAAGTTACGAGTTTCACGAAACCAACTCCCTTAAATCCAAATTTCTGCCAAAGTATGAACAATCTCCTAAATCTAAAAACAAAAATATTATTAGACATTTTTTAATTTTCTAATTTTTCTTTATTTATCTTATAACAATTTTGTCTCTGCTTCACCTGAAAGTAAGGAATTTTGTTCTTAGTTCTATAAGTAAAGAAAGACCCACGAAAAAAATGAGTTAATGCAAATGTTATAATTATTATAGATGTTAAGAACGTTGTTTATTTAAGAAATGTTATTTTTAATATCAGTTAACAAAATCAACTCATCTTTTCCGTGCTTGAAAAGCTTTCGAATTAAGCTCCCGAATTTCAATCCGAAATGCAAGGCTCGTGACTGAAATGATTGCGCCATTTCTTGTTGTTTCTCATCGCTGTTAATTTATATTTGATTTATATTTTGTTAATGAATCATAAGTGCAGTAATTTTAAGTTTAAATTATCTTAATCTTCTCGTTTTATTAAGAGTTAAAATATTATAGCATTATTTATTGAAATATATTTATATGAATTATTTGAATTCATTAAAATTAATGATTATAACAATTTACTTCATTGTACAAAAATATAAACAAACTAGTTACGATTGAGAATTTATTTTCAGTTTCTTCTACAATAAGAGAACATATCTTTTACAAGAAGTTATAAACAATAACGAACGTTAACGTTAATACTTTTTTTCCGGGCGTCCGCTCGAAGCTGGATCAGCTCAACAGTAATACTTATGCACTTTAATCAATGTCACATATACATATACATATAATAATATATTTTTTATAATATTACAAACGTCGTGTTATCATATCGTCTTAAAACATATGTATGTACATATAATATAATATATACACACATATCTATATACGTATGTATGTATAAAGAAGTCGTGTATAAATAGAAGTTTGTTTATAAATACGGGCTAAAACATTTGGTATCAAAACCATTGCAGGAAAAACCTTCGAAAAATTTCACTCAATTTCCTCACAGTAGTCTTATTTTTTCTGCTTGCTACTTTTTACAACGCCTTAATAAGAATAAAATTTCTTTTTAGTACAAAGTCGTGTCCCAGTAGAAAAGTGGACTTTCTAAACTCACCTACTTTTGCCTTTTCATTTTTTCTCTACTCACTCTCTCTATGATTCTAATTTACAAAAATATAACTTCGAGAGGAAAACGTAAAAAAAAGAGGATAATAACAGGGTGGCCACTAAAATATAATAAAACATTTCACAAGGGTTAATATACAATTACAAATTGGAAGCTGGTTTGATAAGTTTGATTCTAAAACGTTTCAAAATTATACGCTATTTCTAAATAAAATTAATCAAGGTAAAACTTTAAGCAAAAAAAAAATTTCACAGTTCCCACGTTCAGTGACTACCCTGAAAAAATACTGAAATTCAAGAATATTTTTTTCGAGAATATTGCGCTTAAAATATTATTTGAGTCATTTCGCTATTGATATTAAATTTTTTTTAAGATATCAGGCAGTGAAAAACCTGACTGGAAGGATTGAGGAAGACGGAAACTGCGAGGGCCAACTTTCCAGAAAGGCTCAGATTAAAAAAAATTCAAGCTAAAAAATAATTACGTAACAAATTGCAAATGAGATTTTGCTTTATGAATATTAAATTTACATAATGCTTGGTTAACCGGAAACTATTGTAGAACGATTGAAGTTGATTAAAATTCTATATTTAAAATCCCAATTAAAATCTGAGTCTATTCTGTTCGTCAGCTGTGCGAAGAACTTTATGATCCTATCAAGAATGTAGATTCATTTACAGGATTTTTTTGAATCGAAATGAATTCACCAGGATCTATAGATATCGAAGGCACCAATTGAAACTAACGGTCAGACTTCAAGTCTGAAATTGTATTTCACTTCCTTGAAACTCGATACTAGGTTCGACAATCTACAGAGACTCATGTTTTTATATAAAAAATATTCTATCTTGATCCAATTCCACAATAATACAAGTCACACTTGATCTAAAAGGCAATTTAAATTCACGACTTTATCTTTGAATATCTTAATAATTCAATAAAAGAGTATTTTTCAATTTAAAACTCCACAATTTTCTTAGTTAAGTTCGATTCATAATCAAACTTCATAACGATTTTCTCTTTACAATGAATTTTCTAACATTATCCAATCAAGTGAAAAGAATATAAAAAATAAAAAAGAAGGAAATCTTCTCTACGGTACGGGCACTCTTCTCTATCTATCACAACCATTTCGAAGGCTGGAAATTCAATAAAAGTTCCTTTCACTAACTTCGACTTGAAATCCTAATTTGAAAACCTAACACTATTCCACTTTACATCCACACTCTATTTTACAAAATTCGCTTTGGAAAAATGTTCCAGATTATAGCGAGTTATGAGCATTTTTAAAAAATCATACCGAAAATTCTGAGAGCGACGAATTCTTCGGACGATGATCAAAGGCTTTTCTTTTTTTATTCTGGTTTTGTATTGTACTTTCACCTGCAAAAGTGATGATATGTACCTATAAGTGCGAAGAAAAGAGTTTGGTTGTTTCGTGAAAATAAGTACCTTTCGATTTTTGGAACTTAAACTCGAAATAGATTCTAGAATTTTAATCAAATTCGAACCAGAATTTAAAATCTTAAAAGTTCAACTTAGATTCAATTTACATTAGAAATTCACAATAAACTTGAAAGTTAAAAACTCGTGTAGTGGACAACCAGACATGAAAACAGTTTAAAAATTAAGATAAGTTAAGATATACGTTCAAGTTAAATTGCAAAAAGCGGAAGGGCCTGAAATTTGAAGAACCTACACCGATTTTGAAAGCGATTATTGCTGTCTAACTACAACGAGAAACGAGATGAAACGGACCACCGAGAAAAATCCGAAGAAACCCGAAAACACCAAGTAGAAGAATAAGAAGAAGAATATTAAGAGGCTGCATAGCCGTGAGAAAAAAACACGAGAGAAAAATATGTAGATTGTAGAAGAATACTATTCGAAGACTAGTCGTGATTTCCGTCCTAACGATCTGAGTTAGACTCTAAAACTCGAAAATTTCAAAAGGAAAATTAGAATCTGAACGCGGATCGATAAAAGGTAATCTCCGTTTCCGCTTCTTAGCTACGCAATATATCACCATCAACGCTTTAATGATTATTTTTATAGTAGTCGCTTTTATCGAAATCAATGCACCTGGCTTTACGTTTTTAATTTTAGTTGAGTCTAAAATCGACTAAAAACTGTCGCAACATCATAACAACTTTCTCTTAAAAGATTTTTCAAAGAACTCATCAAATCGTGCTTAATGCTGCATATCAAAAGTGCGTTACTAAATATATATACATATATACAAGGCGGGTCAAATAAATTCCAAAAAACTGTAAAAACTGTAAAAAAATTCTGATTCAAATATGACTTCGTATTTTCTTGAGTAAATGTAATAAATAAGAGTGATAAGAATTTCTTTTGACACGTCTTGTTCACATTCATATATATGTATATAGTTATCAATAAATATATATATATATATATATTTGTGTTTATTTACACACAGTATTTATAACACGACTGCATACGATGTCGAAAATAAGTGAATAAGGTCAAATTTGAAAGATGATATGTCAAGCAGTATTTTATCACAGTGATGTGATTGAAAATTGTCATTATCACGTTTTGTAGGTTTTCGAAAAGTTTTTAGAGAATGCCTACTGTGGTCTATAAGTGACACTATTTTTTACTTTAAATTAAAATCATAATTTAAAAGTGTAATAAAAAATGTAATAGACACTCTCTAAAAAAATTCTGTGCGAGCGAACTTCGGTAAGTCTCGAGCCAGCGACGAGATTGAAAGCAGGTTTCCAACATTTGACGAAAAGCTCTCTAACAAATAATTCCTAAAAATCTCGCCTCGCTGCCAATGAAAGTTAAGTTAAATTGTAAAACCCTTATGAATATTCCTTTAATTATACGAATATTCTTTTAATTTTTGGTCTCGGTGTGTAACTTACGCCTAGATATTGTCTCGATAACTAAATTTGCATGTGAAAAAAAATTCACAATCTCGACGAATTCTCTCGACAGAGTTGCGCCACCCAATTGCTTCGATCACTCATTTTCTCTGAGATCACGCGAAAGAACTAATAAATAAAAGATATTGCGACAAGAAAGTCGTCTTCGTATACAAAAATGATATTGCCACATCGACGAAATTTTCGGTTGGATTAATATAAAAAATTAAAATAAATGTACAATTAATAATAAAAGTCCGATAAATAAAATCCGAAATGTTTCGTCAACTCGGCAGGAACTCTGGAGAAATCGGTGATCGAGGAAACTTTAAAATTGGTAGGCGCTATTTGATATAACAGTCGTAACAAGAACGGTTTAAATCGGTAAGAAACAATTCTTATCTTTTATCTTTTACACGTATCTAGGTTTACTCTTGCACCATTATGAGCGCTTTAAGCTCGTTGAAAACCCCGTATATAAATATTTAATCCGGGAAATAAATCCCGGATCAATTAAATCTGTACAAGCTAGCGTCGAATTTTCACTAATCAATTGTTAGTCGCGTTAATGTTCGAGTTAACGATGTCTACGTACACAATATTTACAGGAACCGAGTGTCGCAAATCAATTCCATTTTTTCCGTCGCTATACGTCTAGTCAATTCCTTTGAGGATTTTTATATCTATTTTGTATCTATTAGAGGGTGGTGATTCAAATTTCAGACAAAAATTCCGGGTTTTGTAAACCTTTCGCGATGATAATAAATTTTTAATTTCATGTATTCAACAATGAACTGCCACCCTCTAACTTTTCAGACTTCTCGACTGTATCTTGTTTCTTTCTTAAATCTTAAATGCAATAACAAAGGGGCCACGATTAAATACAAAATACGAGTCAACTAATAGATACAGTCGCTCACTTATGGTCTCATTGAATTTCACAGACTGTGCTTTCCTTTACGTATTATTCTTTTTTATATTATTCCAGTTAAATTATTCTTTTTATCTCCCCTTGAGAACTTAAGGAGATGGCAATATTTCAGTGTTAAAGAAATAGTCGCGATATTCTGCCAGGTAAAACTACAGCTGGCTCTAATCAAATCAAGAAAAACTATAACGTAGATGAGAATACTGCCATCGTGATTAGAAACGAATAATATCATACAATACTGTGAATGGGGAGATGAAGATGAATAAAGAAATTAAATTGAAAAAGCGAAATTCTGAAATATCACAACCAACGAGAGTTGAGAGCCAGAAGAATCTGAATTTGCTTTTTTTCTCGGGACGAATAGAGAAAAAAAAGATAATTCAGAGTGTTCTTTCTCTGAGTAATAATTGTGGTTCGAGACCATAAATAAAATTTGATAAAAATTTGTAGTTTTACGTATTGACGACGAAAGGGCCCTCGAATGGAATTTAGATTGACTTCCACTGCGGTTTGTGAGGACCCCCCCTTGAATGTCAGGTGGGCCCTCGTGGAACCCATAAGGCTTTGCTCTGCTCAGCTTCGATGGTTTCTTTTACTTGGTCCACAATTTCTTTTATGCTCGCTCCTGCTGGGATGATAGCTGTAAGAGAAAATATTTAACATTAAACCACTAAAATCTTTTTACATACTTGGAAACATCTCAAGTTTATGATTAAAATCACGAATTAATCCAGAGTAAAGTCTGGGCAATATAATACAATACAAATTTCCAAGCAATACATAATTGAAATTGATAGATTTACCCGAGACGAAGTGCCGGTACTCAGCCTCTGACTTAAGAGCTTGTTCGTACATTTCTTTGGCAGCCTTCGCGCTGACCTTTTCGCTAGGATATCTCGAATCTTTAACTTCCTTAATTTGCTTTGTGCTTTTGAACTTTATCAGCAAAACGATAGGATAAATTTGGTGCCTGTAAAGTCGTTCGATCGATGCTATCGATATGTCTAGAATGCAGTGTGCACTCTGAAAACAAAGAACAATTTTTAATATAATTCACGAATAAAATGTGCTGGAAATTAACTAATCAAAAATTCTATTAAAAGCAAATTTGCTCACCTTTTCGCATATTTCTTTAACAGCCTGTACAGTTGTGCATTCAAAATAACTTCCCTTTTTTCTATAATCAACATAGAGCGAATCCCGTAATCCTTGTTCTAGAGTTGCTTGCGAACAGTGCATCGCTTCCGGCAAACACCTAATAAATTCTCCTGGACATTCTTGAAGTAACCTGCCCAGCACGCATTCACTCAGAGGCCCAATTAATAAAATGGGTCTTAAAGCAGGATCTATAAAAAGATAGTTCCAATTTAAATTGAAATTTAAAATCAAACTTACTCATACCTTTTAATGTGTTTTTAATGAGAAAAAGACGATAAACTAAGAATAATCAGATAGAATAAAGTTATAAATTTTCAATAGATCTCTAATACTTACAATCAAGCCTCTCAACTCGTTGGTAACTAGCCGGGAAATTTTCTTCGTTGAGTGTTCCGCTGTCGCTGTACCATCCCATATTTACACCCGTAAGATGCGAAAGTTCTTTACTGTCTCTACTGGAAGATCGCGTATGCTGCTTCTTTCGACGGAAGAAACTGCGTCTGGCACTCGTTGTTCCACGCCTGCCAGCGTCGGTTTCTAAATCGCCTAAAGACCTTCTCAAAAGCAGCTCCTCCTCAATTCTGAAAACCGATTGTCAATTAAATAAGCAGTTCAAAAAATAACACAGGCGCGGATCCACGGTGGGGCGATAGGGGCGATCCCCCCCCCAAGGTTCTTGAATTGCAAGTTTAACTCATGTTTTTGATCATGCACACAGCTATTACAAATTAGCCCCTTCATAACTTTTCGAATCCCCCCCCCCCCATATTCAGTTTCTGAATCCGCCCTTGGGAGGTCTCCTCAAAACGTCGATATTTGATGAAATTTGCGAAAGGCATTTTTCACAGAAAACCAATATCTATGAAAACACTTGCGGACACACCCGTTTTATGCGCTGTGTTACAATAAAAATCTTTAGCAAATCTGTCACTCGATTGATCTGAAACAGAGTTACAGGAGGATAAAAAAAATCCTGCCAACGAGTTCCTACGAGTTTTCACAATTCTAGAAAAAATGATGTAATTCGTTGAAGATTTGGTGTTACAGAAATCTCATAATTTAATAGTTTACTTTTGGATTTAAAGAATATTTCCAAACTTGGAGCTTAGTGTCAACGGAAAAAGAGATTAGTGAAATCTCTGTGATTCCTCTATATATTCTCTTAAATCGTAAACTATAAAATTAAACATTTTATTGCATTCTTAATCAGTGTTAAGTTCTCATTTGAATTACGATTGCTATTACTAGTACAAAGACCCAAGAACACTCTTTCGGAGTGTATTTCAATAATGCCTTGAATGGTCATCGTCTATAACCTTTTGATAGCTCAGGTTAAACATAATTATTCTCGTACACATTGAGAATTCTACTTCCATTGTCATGTTATAATCCCCAAAACAGACCAAGTCATGACAATAGGGTTATAATCCCACGCAACTATAAGCAGACATTCCCTTCTTTGACCTGAAAAATCAAGGCCATATGATTTCAAACTATCACTCCCATTTGGAACCCTTTACCCAAAATCTTTACCTGATGATGTCGGCTGCTTGACAGTTTTTCCCTCTACTTAGGACCTTAGAACCATAAATATTCCATAATAGTCAAACTGGGTCAATCACAGTATCACAAAGGTCTGTATCCATTTTTACAAGCTTTTATTTTATTTACCTTGCTATGTTAGTTAGTTTATTTATTTGTTAGTCGATCAAGATAAAATCTTTAGATACAATTTTAACCCCCTTGCACATGCCCGATGGACCTAAGACTTTGCATATATCATACGTGTTCCTGATAAGTTATGAAAATACAATATTTTATAACATTAGAGTTATAAACGATCGCCCCTACCCCTTCCTAATCCACACCGTATTCTCATATTACACTGTCCGACAATTTTGATTTTCTTTTTCTGTCCTTTAAGCAACTCTTGATGATTTTTATAGGACTTTTTCTGTAGATTACGAATCCGTTGACAAAACTGCTGCTCCAGTACATCAAATTTTTTAGAAAAACTGGATCGAAAGATCAAAAAGAAACGCGTTTATGGCACTTTCTTGCATGCTTATAAAAAATAATGAGAGGTGATAGAATATTCCACGGCGACTGAAATGAAACCTTGAAGCTTTTACTTTAAAATTCTATTACTAAAAATTAAAGAACATTATCATGAAGACATGAATATTGAATAACAGTTTTTTTCCTGAAGCGCGCACGTCAAAACTCGCGCAGCACAGTGGGGCTAAATCGAGTTATCGCGCTCAAATTAAGCTGAAGCGGACAATTAATAATTAATCAAAGAAAAATGCCATATTTTAAATTCTTATTGGACGAATGGGCTTTCGTTTTGGCAGGATGGATTGGGCTAAAAATTACTTTTCAATACCAATTATCGATTATACTTTATTGTCCCGTAAAAATAGTCAATTTTTTAATCAAATTTTATAAACAAATACTTATTTCAGTCATGTCCAAGCAAACATATCATGAAAGCAGCTGTTTACTTTATAAACAATTTTGTAAACAAATTTATATTTTTATCATTTTGAAACAAGTAAACATAGTTTTCTCAACTTATATTTTATGTATATATTATAACTTTATATTATACAATAAATTCTCAAGAAAGTATTTTTGCTCGTTAATTTGATTATTAAAAATTAGGAATTTTTCATATTTACTTACCAATGTAGGTAAGTATTTTTAAAAAGTGTCTTGACTATTATTGACAATTTTCAATAATTTCAAGCAGTTTAAACAATATAGGAGTCTTCAAGGTGAATTATTTATTTTCGACTTTGCTAGTTAAATAAATAAAAAGTGAAACCGTTTTTCAAAAATCGGCGTACACAAAATTGTTCTAAATCGATTGTTCAGAATCTATTGAAAAAAAAACATGAAAATCGGTTAAAAAATTGTCCGGTACAGCTTAATTTGGCTGTGAAAACTCGATTTGGTCCCACTGTGCGCACCAGCGTTTGTTTTACTCGACTGGCAGACACTGCGCCTCAGAATATATTTATATTTTTAGTAATAATATAGCTTTAAAGTAAAAGTTCAAGATTTTTTTGAGTCGTCGTAGAATATTACACAGAGAAACTTTTCATTGTAAAATGTATTATTATAATATTCATTTTTACAAAAGTCAATAGGAATGCGAGGATATAGTAAGAAAAATAGTTTTATTTATAGAGCAATGGGAGCAAATACATTTTCTGTACTAATTTTAAATATAGCACAACTTTACAAATTACCATTGAGAGTTGCAAATGTTAATATCTTTAATAGCAAATTGACTTTACAAAAAAAGTGATACCTATGAGTGAAAATTCCTGAAGTGGGCACGCCATTTTTCGTGAAGTCATGAAAATTAAAAATTGTCGCATAGTCGTCAAGTATACATCCATTCAACAATATCTCACCCCATAGTCTTTAGAAAATTCAATTGTTTATTACTTACTTTTGCAATTGAATATTTGATGGAAATTTTTTTGAAAAATCGATTACGCCCAAACTACCAGCTGAAAAAAATTGAAAAAAATACAGGCATAACCCAACATAAATGAACTCCACAACAAAATTAAAAAAAAATGGTAAAAAGTTTATTTAAGTCATTTTTTAATAACTTTTTTATAAACAAATGCAATTTTAAGTCGGTGCTCCATCTAAAAGTGAAACTTTTTTAAATAGATATACATATAGTAAATATAATTAGGAACATGATATCCAAGAACCGTTTTGTGATCTCAACGGTAAGTGGTAAAAAAATAAAATTTTCATTGCGCGCCACACTGCCGCCCGTAGCGTGTGGCGACTCGCGTGGTGTGATTCGCGTGACCTGTGCAAAATATTCTTTCCGAATTTTTTCTCATTTATATTGCAAACTTTCTGAAACATTTCACTTACGTTTGAAAGTTGCAATTTTTTTCGAGGTCTTTTTCTGGGGTTCTTTACCCGCCTTTGCTTTT
>JAUESH010000044.1:3512481-3531508 GCA_032275165.1 Synergus magnus | reverse complement strand
TACAAATTAGCCCCTTCATAACTTTTCGAATCCCCCCCCCCCCCCCCCAAATTCAGTTTCTGGATCCGCTCTTGAAATAACATAATAAAAAAAAAACTCTCAGATGTTCAGTTCTATACTTACTTTGATTTACTAGGAATGATGCCGCAAGTCATTTTCATTCCATTATGATCAATTAACCAAGCTCTCCAGTGTCCGGGCGTTCCATTAAACATGGTATTATCCACATAGAGAATATCATCCTTATTAAACCTCATATGCATCCTCTCTCCAACATCTCCAACTCGATCAAACATCGCCTTGACGTAGAAACTATCTCCAGGTTTATCCTTCACTTCATTATACCTCTCTGGCATATATTGAGCAATTAGCGTGACTTTATCACTTGGCTTTGCTAATTCCACGGCAGCTTTTTCAGCAGTTGCATTGGTCAAATCAACTCCATTGTACTCCAGAATTCGATCTCCAGTTCGAAGTCCGGCTTCCTCAGCGAGACACCCAGGTTGCACTGTGTGGACAAAGATCCCGACACTGTTTCCTCCCACTAGAGAAATTCCCAAATTGGAACACTTTCTCGTTTCCATAAAAATATATCTAGGATCTCTTGGTGGAGTTGATTGATTCTGTTCTTCTTGAGTTGGACTCCGAACGGTCGCGTTTTGCCTCTGTAAGGTCGTGGCTGCTTGATTGATTTGTGCTCTAGTCAAGGTTCCAGTCGCGCTTCGAAGCGAATCTAAAGTCGCAGAATTCCGCATGTTTTCAAGGGTCGCTGAGCTTCTGAGTTCGGGTTTCCTGATATTTATGTCCAGGGAAGCAGAATTTCGAATGTCTCGTTCTCTTTCTTGGGTACTTCTTACTTCCACGGAAGCTGAGGTTCTCACATCGCGTTCTCTTTCCCGGTCTCGATTTCTTTCGCTTCTCATTGTGTTTAAATTTGAGGAACCATCTCGTTCTGGTTCAGATGATTCGAGAGGTTCGCTGGGGGTCTTTCTGTGAGCTTCTGGACTGTTGCATGGTGTGGGGGATCCACTGCGACTTCCGGCCTCTTCGCCACCGGCTTCTGAGGAACTTGAGGATGCTGAACCGTCTAGTTCGTTGTATTCTTTAAGGAAAATAAATCAATAGTTAGTGAAGTGAAATTATTAGTCAGATCTGCTAAATGAAGTGTTGTAGCTCTTTCATCAAATATATGAAGATTTAACCAAAGATTTTACAGAATACCTCGGATGAGTCGAAAGCTTTTACAAATCTGCAACAATTTTCTTCACATAAAAGACAAATTTTAATCAAAATTACAATAATTAATCTATATACCAAACTTCACATCAATGCTAATACCAAAAAACATCAAAGTGCAAAAATATTCTGATTAGGACGTGCCAAAAATCCATACTCACTATCAGGGCTGTACTGCACCAGCATCGTAATGGAATTACCACACTGTCTCAAAACATTCGCAGCTAGTTGGTAGGTCGCACTCCTCATGTTGATCCCACAAACCTCCAGCAGTTGATCTCCAATCTGCAATCCAACCTGGGACGCCAGACTGTGTTCACTAACCGTCGAAACGAAGACTCCCCCACTCTCCAAACACGAGATTTGGATCCCCAGGGGCTCCACCGACTTGTCAATATGAACTCTTCTTAATTCACCAGGTGCTGGTCTCGGTTGCGAATAACAATAATCGGGCATACTCGACCTTTTATTACCACTCGCGTTTCCCCCAGTTCCGGGACTCAGCACCTCCACGTGAAAAGTCGGCATCGGGCTTCCTCTTTCCGACGTTCTCTCTATACTTCCTGTCGACAATTTCCCCACACTATTCTTCGGAGTGACGCTCGGATTCGATGGTATCCGGAACCTCTGATTTTCTTTCTTCCTCGGAAAAGTTCCTCCCTCATATCCATGTGTATACGCCGGAACATCGTAAGGAGTGAGAGGGTGTGCTCTGGTTTTGTGATAATGAAGGTCCGAGGGTGTGTGCAAGTGTCCAAACCCCGGTTGAGGTCCAGGACTATAGGGTGGTTCGAAACAGAAAGATCGTGCATCAGGGAGACCAATCGACTCTCCGGATTGAGCCGATGGTAATGAGGGTGGCGAGGGGTACCTCGAACACAGAGAATTTTGCTGATGCGGATGTGGGTGCGTGTGCGTGAATGGGGGAAAAGAGAAATTACCAGCTATTTGCTGTCTAGGACCAACAGCTGAAGAAGTTGATGAGCTTCCCATTCCACTATAAAGTTGAGAATGTGCTCTATTGTGCTGAAGAGGATCACCCTGACTTTCACTAGGAAGATACTTAGGAGTTCTCTTTTTCGTGTAGTAGTCCACGTCTCTGCCAACGTTTCCAGACTTTACAGAAAAGTCTATGCTGGTTTCGGAGGGTGCAAGGGCGGAGCTCAATCTATTTTCCCTAGGGTCGAACTCACTCAAGGACTTCTTGTCCTTCATGTCCTTGAACTGGACAGCAGGTGTGAAGGACTTCTGGCCGAAGAGCTGACCTGATTTACTGGTGTCGGAAATAAAAACGGTATGCCGATTACTGGCATTGGAAAAATTAGTTAAGGGAATGGGGTTTGAGATCCGATTGTAATTGTAACTCTCGTACTTAGGTGGTTGATTTAGAAGGACGCTGAGTGGAAGTCGCTCCTTTGTTTTCCGAGGGTGAAGGATCGTTCCGGTGCCGTTTTGAAGTAAAGGTCCGCCTCGGGCTTTGGGCCAGGTGCCGCCGTTTTTATCGGCTTTTTCAGCGCCGCGACGCTTGCTGCGTTTCAAAACGCCGTTGTTGGCTTTCTTGTGGTAGCTCTCAATGACGGAATCAAGCTCGGCGATTGCATCTTGCTCCTGCTCGAAGGTGTTTGGACTAGAGTTGCGATGTCGTTTTTTCTTATCTTCCCGCTCTTTGCTGTGTCTTCTTCCACGGACGATGTCAATTTTTTCTCGGATGTTGTCCCAGGCGTGGCTAATGCCGCTAGGTTTTTCACTGCTAACCGACTTTGAGACTTTGCAAACGCTCCGGTCGCCGAAGTTGGAAGCGATGTACCGGCGCTCGTAGTCATCGGAGGTGGTTTTCAGCATGAGGCGTTCATGTTCGGTTTGAGAACAACTGTTTACCATTTTCTGCTTCTCAGGACTGAAGCCTCCATCCAGATGCATGGAATCTGAGCTTGTTTCTGTGGGAAGAGGAATTCCTTTGAGGGTTGTGATGGTCAAAACGTCGGAGGAATTGTCGTTCAGGATTGCCATCGCCTCGCGGGCTGAAGTCACCTTATCCATAGCCAAACTGTTTATCTAGAAGATAAAAGAATAGAGATAAAGATCTATCTGTAGAGCAAAACTTATCCTAGAAAAAAGTGGATATATGTTATGTCGCTAAAATCGATTTTGTAATACATATATACTATATATAGCTGATTTTGCTTTAAAAAACTCACAGTTAAAACTCGATCCCCTACAGCCAGATATCCATCCTTAGCGGCGAGACTGCCAGGCGCAATCTTGGAGATATAAATTCCAATCTCCAACGTAATACCATTTGAAACAGATCCAACAGGAAGTTGCGTAGTCCTCAAAGCTCTTCTGCTCAACCTTCTCCTCCTAATAGTCAATGTTGCAGTTCCAACCGTCGAAGATCTTAAAGTTTCTAAAACCATTCTTGTCGAAACTGATGTGCAATCGACACTATTAACCCTCACAATACAATCATTAACCCTCAGCTTTCCATCAACAATGCTTCCTTGGGTCACTTGTGCTACATAAATTCCTGTATCATTTGGATAATGAGGATTTTCTCGTCCTCCAACTAGCACCAATCCCAAATCTCTATCAGAATCTAAACAGAGTCTTTCAAGGTCTAGATAAATAGTCAACACGTCCCATTCATTAACCTCCGTTTCAATAGCACCATCGTGACCATACTGACTCGTTCGAAGCGCGTGATCTCCAGATTCAATCTTTTCTTTAAGATCCTTCAACTCCTTTGAAGCCTCATTCCTCTGTTTCTTAATATTATCCGAATCTTTCAACGCGCTTGCTAATTCAGAAACAGCTCGATCTCTTTCTTTTCTAAGTCTGTCGCAAAGCGTTCTGATACTTTCTCTCTCGAGTACAATTTTGTCTCTTTCACTGAAAGCCCAGTCTCGTCTTCGTTTCGAAACTTCGGCTTCTTGAACAGCTTCTTCAAGATCAGCTTGTAATGTGTCTACGAATTTGCGAAGCTTATCCAACTCGAGATTTGCCTGGTCCAGATTATCCATTCTCTCCTTCTCTCGCTTAGCGTAATCTCGAATGCTAGTTTCCTTTTCTGCTTCTTTACTCGCGTTATCTCTCTCACGACTAAAGGAATGGAGTTCCAGACGATTTTTGTAGTCTCTACTCGCTCCTTCAGAGAAATCACCAAATTTCTGCTGAAGTTCGTTGCACTCTTTTAAAGCTTCGTCTCGGTCGTGAAGAGCTGAGGAAATCTCTCGTTGCAGAGTCTCAATTTGATAGGAGAGAGCCTTTTTCTGAAAAGAAATTATGGATTAAATCAATAAAAAATTAGAATGTAGTTGAGAGTGGATCAGTTCTGTAAAAATAGATGATTACCTCTTCAATTAACTGTTTATTTTGATTTTCCAAGTGCGTGTTTTTTGCGTAAGCTTGAGCAAGATCGTCACCCAGTTTTTCCATTTCCTTGTGCACGGTGTCTCTTTCTCCCATTATCAAACTATATTCCTGCAGAGCTGCATTTCTTTCCTCCGTCAAACGCTTCATATCTTTACTAGCCTTCATGCGAAGAACCATTGCTTGATTAATTTCCTTGACGGCCTCCTCGTGTTGCTGTTGTAACTTTGCAAGAGCTTCCTGGTATTCTCCTTTCTCCTTGAGAGCGATATCCCATTGTTGAATGGCTGCATCACATTGCTGTTTGCTTCCATTTCGATCTCGAACGACAGAGTTTAGTTCCTGAACGACCTTGTCGTTCTCTTTCTTCAGTCTTGCAACCTCTTCTTGTGCCAGTTCAAACTATAATAAAAACAAAAAATTGAAATAGAATTAAAGGACTTAAATATAAAGTGAAAAAAAGTATATGAACCTTCTTTACAGCTGAGGAATGAGAAGATACTATGTCGTCGTATCGCTTCCTCAGGGAATCGTATTCGTCCTTAAGAGCTTCATACTTTCGAAGAGCAGATAAATAATGTTGACTCATGCTATCACTATTGCTTGCATCGGCGACAAGGACTTCCTGATTCTGCAGCCTTAATTCGGAAACTTCCTTTTGTAAAGCTTGAACCTCTCGATCCAGTCGTTGGTTGTCATTTACAAGTTCTCCGTACTTTCCCCTGAGAGCGGCACTCTCCTGTGATTTTGCTTGCAGTTGATTCATGGCTACTCTGTGTTGTGTTCGATAGAACTCCAATTCCTTCAAAGCCTGCTCACACCTAAAGAAAATGCGGCAAAGTTAAACAGTTGTGTGATTATTGATTTTTTTTTCCAATAGCCGCTCTATTTATACAGCAAAGGCAGCAAAGATCGGACTGCAATGTGATGAGAAAGAGCGAAAATTATTCATAATTAATAAAAAAATTGTGTTAAAAGTTTAATATAAAAAAAAGGAAATTAGAGCAAAGATCCGAATAAAATTAAGGGGTAGTTTTTTATTTCGTTCTAATCAAATCAAATTTATAGAAATAATTTTAAAACAAATGCATCTTAATTTTGTTCGGATCCCAGAAATAGAGAAATTAAATTAAGAAAAACGAAAGTGGAAAATAAACAAAAAGGGTGAACGAACCGCAGAGTGGTATCATTGTGCTTATGCCTAAGTAGCTGCAGTTGATGCAGGGCTTGTTCACATTGCTTCTGTAAATTATCATAGTCCCGGCATTCGAGGCCCCTAACAGGACTTCCGACACCGCCGTAGCCTCCGCTATCCCTCTCTACATGCGGGAAATTTAAGTCGAATCCAGGGAAAAACATTGTAAAAAAACACAAAAAATAAAATCAAGTTAAAAACTTAAAAAAAGAGTTAATTTTCAGTAACAAAAATGTGATCGGTATAAATATTGGTGTTAGATCGGTGTCTAAAAGGTTTATTGACAAAAAATATATAAATCTAAAAATTTTAGACGACTGCTTCGATTGTTTTAAAAATTTTTTTGTCAATAACCGTTAATGTTTAAATACTTTATGGAGACTTAAACTGAACAAAAACAAAAACATGCAACGTCAAATTGAAATTAATTAAATTAATTAATTAGAAGACTAAAGTAAAATAATAAAAAAAATTACTAAAGTTACTCTTTGTTACTAATCGAAAAAAACTGAAATGAAAAACTGAAAAAAAAAACTGAGCAAAACTGAAATTGTAAACTAAAAGTTCTGATAAGATTGTAATCCTTACCCATATTGAGAGCTCCATCTGTAAATAAAAAAAGTTATAACTAATAATGATTCTTAATTTATGGATAAAAGAAATTTTTAAGTTTAAAACTTATTCTATTTTTGGCTGTTACAGTAGTTTCACCTAAATCCACAAATTCATTTTATTTTATTGAATTTAAAATTCCACAAATGAAGATAATCTTGCAGTTTCACTTCTATGAGAGCGTCTTTCTCAACATTTATTTTGATTCTCGATTTTTTATATAATGGATATAAGGACAGATGTTTCCCAAAAATAATTATTAATTAACGCGAGCTATTGCAGTGACTGGAACAATGTAATTAGTATCTTGGCTTTCACCAGGAAAGAAATCATGAAAGAAATCATCATGCGTGTAAGCATCGTGATTCACTGATTTTTTACATTAGAGAAAATAGAAATAAAGAAATTTAATTGCATTTCACTTTGACAAATTAATGGAATCTAAGAAAAAGATTATAACTTAAAATGAATTAAAAGCAAGAAGATTTATCAATCTTTAAGCAATATAAAATACTGCTGCTGTAGAAAATAATTTCCTTAGAAGTAATCCTGCCACTGCCTTTTAAAATCAAATTTGTCCTAAAATATTGAAATTTCGTGCAATAGGTAAGAAATCTGAATAAACGTCGTTTTTTCTTTATCGCGATGCACATGTTTTGATTGTGTTGCGTACATTTTAATAAACGTTTTAAAAAATTTACTTTTTTGACTAATACTAGAGAAATAAGTGACAATTTATTCAAATTAGAGAACGGGCTGTGAACCCTCTGTGAAGAGTTACATCTTTAATTTTGATATCTAGTTTTCAATATCCATTTTTCTCAGTGTGGCTTTAAAAAATGAATCAATCTGTCAATTGTCAGACTCTTCACTCAAAGGCAGAAGGAACAAAAAAAAGAACGATTCTCATATTGTCATAAAACTGCCCTACAAATGAAAATAGCCGTATCTGCAGTTCGGATAAGTCACCTGTCACTTTTTCAAATCTAAAATAAAATTCATAAAAGCTCTTCTTTCTAGTTAGGTTTAAAAAACATACGTTTTGAAATGCGAAGTACGTAATATATATTATGAACCTAACTAGAAAGAAGAGCTTTTACGAATTTTATTTTAGATATGAAAAAGTTACAGGTGACTTATCTGATCTGCAGTTACGGCTATTTTCATTTGGAGGGCAGTAAAACAAGACATGCTCTTTTATTTCGAAACTAAAAACAAATAGATTCTCGTCTACAATATAAAGAGATATTTCTAGATAAGAATGCAACTTTTTTGAACTTACCACTGCTTCCAGCACTGTCCAAGGAAGACGCACCAGAAGCCATAATCTCCGATGAAACTGTACTACGTCCACTAGTCTAGTAAGATAATCACTAGGGTTCGCCTGAAAAATAACGATGCGCTGTACTTCACGGAAGAGCGAACCCTTTGTGAATTAATAAAAAGTAGCCTTCACAATGACAATTCATGTATAGATAAATAGGCCTTCGCGGTCGTCAGAAATACTTTTCAGGATCCCTCGATATCCAAATCAAAATTCAAATCCATTGATTAACGAAAAATCACAAATGAAAATTAAATATTGCAAAATAATGCCAGGAGCTATCTCTTTAAAAGCAATATTTTCGACATAAAAACCATCCATCGCAGTGGGTAGGAGGAAGGGCGTATGTTTTCTGAATGGTCATAGGAAATTAATCTACGTTTTGATGATGTGTCCGTAGAAACTCATTTCTCGCAAACACGGATTTTCAACGTTAATTCACAATTTTAATTTAAAGAAAATCGAGATGTTAATTTGTGTTTAAAGCTCTTGGAGAGCAATAATCATTCTGAGAAAGGAAACGAAGACCTGCTCTGAAAAGATGATTCCTTTCCATAGCTCGTTGCTAGGAACTCATTATTTTAGAATCAAGTTGAGAAACGCCGCACAAGTTATAAAAATCGAAGCAGAACAACTGCCGGCACAAATCTTAGCACTATTTTTAACGATTTAAGGAGATTATTAATAACACTTGACGACAATTAATCGCTCACCTGCTGCAATAGCAAGCCTGACAATTAGCCATTTTCATTAGCCACCGCGGACTGGAACACAGTGCGGCTCACGGTGTTGGTAATACAGGATATTTTATTATTTGTTTCCGATATTCCTCGTATGGCGTTAATATCGCATCGCCGTTGGTAAATGTTAAAAAAAAGTAATGACACTTACCATATACAGGTAATCCGATCTCTATCTTACCGGTATTTTTTCCTGCAAAGATTTTTGAACAGAGATGAAAATTTAATTAAAAATCTGATCACAGTTGAAAGATTTAAAAACATTTTAGTATTTAATTACATATATAAAATCTAGACCTAACCAGTCCTAATAGAACATTGCAGGGCTACCAATCCAGGTATTTTTTTCATTAGAAATTCAGTCGAACATTATTGAATGATAAGAACAGAGATAAAAGTAAACATATCCATTACTCATTTTCTCCCTTTTAAGCATTTGCAAGTTCGGGCAAAATCTTCATGAATATCTCAATCCCTTTTAGAAATACATCCTTATTCAAGAACTCATTTTTACTGTGCATAAGTATTGGAGTGTTGTTTATTGGTGTAAATCCCAAAGCTGGTATTCCTTTCTGAAACATTTTCAGTATTCAGATTTTTAGAAACAAAATTTTATAATTTAAAACAGATTTGTAAAAGTGGATCCTTTTCTTCTGAATATATCACGGAATGGAACATGTACAATTAACTTACGAGTCGTAGAAATCGAGCATCTGATGCTCCTGCACGAATAAGAGTTTCCAATTTGATATTTGAATTATCGCAGGCTTTTTTAAGTGCAGTCCAAAAAATATTAGTGTCGTCTAATTTTGTATTTTGAACGTAAGGTTCTTTCATTACGTAAGTGTAATAAACTCCTTCACCAGCTTCTTCACACCACCCTCTTATTTTTTGTTCAAATTCTTCATGATTAACATCACTTGCTAAACGAATATCAAAACCAGCTGAAAATTCATTGGGAACTACGTTCAGCTGCACTCCTCCCTACATTTTAACAAATTAGTTATAAATTAATCACTTAATTACAATTTTCTCTTTGGTATAATTTTGTACCTTAATCATAGTTAAATTAATAGAAGTAACATCTCCAATCTTGATTCCAGGATTTTTTAATATATCTTTCTCAGCAGCTCGCATTTCTAAAAATCGATTAATGATAATGAGCAATTTTTCTCCAGGCGTATCATCAAATAAAAGTGATCCATGGCCGGAAGTTCCAGAACAATGCACCCAAATTCGGAAGATACTTCGTTCTCCATTAATTACAGAAAAATTTTCATTTGGTGAAGCAGTTCCTTCATCTAGGACAAAACCCACGTTCAAGGATTGAAAATCTTGGGTTTCTGTAAATGCTTTCATTCCATCGACCCCACCCACTTCCTCCTCTGGGACAAACGAAATATGAATCGTTCTCTTTAATCTAATTCCACTTAATTTTAAACGACGAACTGCTTCCAATTGCTGAATGCTAACACATTTGCAATCTTGAGACCCTCTTGCGTAAATATTGCCCTTTTCATCAACATGAGCACTGAATGGTGGATATATCCATTCTTCCTAGAATTTTAATTGAATTACATCATTTTTTTCATTTGTAATTTCATTTAAAAAATCGAATATATGTATTTAATAAATGATTGTGAAAGTTTTCAATACAGTCTTCGTCGAAAGAAACATTTTTTTCACTTGATAAAATTTTTAACGATCACTCTTTATAGAATTTTATGTGATTTTAAATATTGTAGTGGAATATCAAGGAATTTTAAGAAGTTTCAAGGAATTTTAAGAGATTTCGAAGATTGTCGTGAATTTTAAAGATTTTGACAAATTTCAAGTAATTTGAAATGATTTTATAAGATTTTAAAGTTTGTCCTGGAATTTTGAATCATTTTAAAAGATTTTTATATTTTTAAAAGATTCCGTAGAAGTTTAGGGGATTTAAAAAAAAACTTAGAAAAGTATATATCCCTTGACACATACATATATAAAATAAATGAAAAAAGTTCATAGGCTTATGGACTTACAGGATAAGCCGGTACAACATCCATATGTCCATTTAACAAGATTGAAGATTTCTCGGGTTCCGTACCTTCCCATGTGATAACTACAACAGGCTTGCCAGGATTGACTTCAAAAACGTTAACTGGCAGATCCAGAGATTTGGCCTGCTTTTTTATAAAAGCTAAACACTCTTCTGTAATAGCAAAAATCGTTTAATTGAATTTATTTTGAAGAAATGGTTCACCATTTAAGCGTTTGTTAGAAAAAAGAGAAAAAAATTGAAATTTAAATAATATTTGTTAAATTAGCGTACCATAATTAACATTAGGATGCACACTCGGAATTTTGAGATACTCTCGAAAATTTTCGAGAGCTTTTGTATTCATTTCAGATTCACTGGATGCCATTTTATTTCGCGACTTTAAACAACTCAGAGTATAAACTTGTACTAAAATATTATTCACACTTTCTCTTTCAAACCGCAAACCTCAAGCTTCCTGATAAATTTTATCTCTTGAGAAACAGCCCAGATAACACAAAAAGTTCCCTGAATATTTCCTGAAGTTCGCAATGCAATTAAGTTTGCGAATATTGCATTAAGAAGTTTGGGAAAGTTTGCTGCAACGATTACTTTTATTTTAGAAAATGGTAAAGGATTGGCTTTTGTATTATCTGAGAGAGTTGTTTTTCCAAACAATTTCTGTAGGAAGAGTGTATTTATTTGAATCAGTAAACAATACTTTGATTGTTATTGAATTTATACAATAATAATTCAAATGGTTTTATTTACTAGATATAAAATAAAAACACATTATTTTCATGATTAGCGAATTTATTTCTGCTTCTTTTCGAGTCGAGAGTGGTGCACAAAAAACAGAATTAGGATATTTATATATCAGCCACAGGATGCACAATTGCACATGTCTCTATATTTCAGTATTAGAGAATAAGGATGAGTGTCACCACATCGTGCCGTTAGATTCGCGCCTATATCGTCGAATATAAAATATATAGTATATATTCTATATTTATATAGTCGTATTACTCTTTCTCAATATAACAGTGCATTTTTCTATAATAGGTAATAATTATTTCTTTGATTTTGCAAGGCCAATTAAGAAATCACACTAGAAGTTGTAAACACAGTATATAATTTTACACGGAAGGCCTCTTTCTAAACAAATTATTTACATCGATGAAAATCCTCATGAAAATATTTCTCCAAAAGAAATCGAAAGACAAAGTTCAGAAGTTCCTCAAAATACTTTCAGAAACATTTTTACAATTTTCATCAACTTTTGAAGTGATCGAAAATAGGAGATATTGAGAGAAATATTTTTTATATAGGAAAATAAACAAGTTCCGGAAGAGTAGGAAACGAATTTCATTTTTAAAAAAGGTTGTATGTACAGAGGAGTAGCTTAAAGTTTTGAAGGTCGTTTACGGTGTAGGCAGTGGTAAAAGTGGTGTTAAATTTCGTAAAACGTGCGTAAAACACGACGAAAATCCTGATTTAGTAGAAAATTGGTGCTTATTAGCTATTTTTCTAACACTTTGGACGTGTATTATTTGCTTAAAGATCATATTATGGTGCAGAATGGGAAACAATATAATAGAAAGGAATTGCAGAAAAAAAAGATAAGGAGTGGATCAATAGAAAAGATAATCGAAAAATAGAGAAACAAAGAAAAACATGGCTTTGCTAAGTTAAACTTTGGTATTGTTATGAGTGAGTCAATTCTCGATTTTGAAATCTGGATTGAAACTCGCCTATGTACACAAATGGTATAAAATACAACGAACATAGCGGTAATAAAGTGATTAATAATATTAATAAATGATTATAATAAAATATAATATTAACTTATGTTAAAGTAACGATAATAATACAGTTACTATTAAAAGAAACGAAGATCAAAGAGTCTAAACTCTAATTTTTGCTGAAACGATTGTCGTACTTTGTTCCTCTTATGCACCTGACATAAATCGAAAATTTTCTAAACAATTTTGTACAGTTATGTGCAACAAAAACTACGTTATGTTGTTAGAACGTCGAAAACATCGCCATTGAGGGAAGAAAGCTATCGCCTCTACTTTTTTTCATAGCTCGAAATGAAATCTTAAAGATTTAATTCGATTCGAAGAATCGCTGCCTAACGTCAATTGGTGTGCAGGTCTACTACGTTCAATTTTTAATCTTTAATCGTAGTGCCAGTTAATCTAATGTTTAAACACCGCTTCATACTTTTTTGTTCACGAAGTGACTAACATTGTACGTTATGACATTCTTCTCTATACATTGACTACAAGAGGGCTTCTTAAAAGCTACTAATAAATTAATCGTTAAATACTCATGTAACTTGGAAAAGTACTCTCACAGTCGAGATCTGTGCTTCTCTCCCTGCATTCGAAAAAAAAATGCAACATTCAGTTTGAGAAAAATCATCGCAGATCCCTTTTCGCCTATGACTTATCAACTTTGTACCAATAACTATTAACAATATCCACCAGTCGGACGAGAAATGAAACCTTCCATGAGAAAATTGTAGAGCAATTTCCTCAGTTTCCTAATCGTTTAATCGTCGGAATTGACCGGTAAAACGATAAATGCCTATAAACTTTTGTTCCCTTGTTTTTTCAAGAAACATCTTCCAGTAAACAAGGGCAAAATTTGCTTTGTGGTCCGCACATTGGTTTTTCAGACTGTTGACGTTTGCTGGTTGTTGTTGTCTAGAGGAATACTTGTAGAACATTCTTTCAGCATCGTTCTTAATCGCAGGATTTCTTTTGAGGCGGATGACAAATCGGATTGCAGTTGTAGTTCCTTCTCTCGAAGACGTTTGATGTCCCGCTGACAAGTCTGAAAAAGATAGAAAAGGGGAGTTTAGTTTAGTTAGACAGATGATGTATAAATATTTTTAATTAATAAAAATCTAGATCAACTTACCACATTCTGCCTCAACAAGTCCAGCTTGTCGCACTTCAGTCTAGTAACCTCCATCCTCAGAGTCTCATTCTCAGTCGTTCCTTCTTTGGCAGGACATCTCGCAGCATCATGTGTTTCCGCGGAGCTCATAGATTCAAGACCAGTATCACTATCTGGATAAACAGCCTGATCCAGTTCCAATTCGCTATTCAAAGAGCTGTCATCGCTTTCAGATACAACTCTCTGCGCTGCCTCTGTCTTTTCAACCCTCTCTTCCCTTTTCCTCAAGTTTTCGTGGGTCAATCTCTGAAAGGAGGAGGATGTGGAGGTCACGACTTTATCAACAATCGTCGTATCGCTACTCGCGACGCCGTTATTCGAGGATGTAGATTCTCTTCGATCCACCTCATCTTGCTGCAGTGTCGTTAAACTGCTGTCCTGGTTATCAGTATTTGATAAACTGCTATCTTGGCTTCCTAAACTCGCACTTCCGTGATCAGAATCCCTCCTCAGGGTCAAATCAGGTGATCCAATAGGACTCGAAGGTTCAGTGGAACGTTTGCTGCTGATTTTGGAAGTTGATTGACGATTGCTAGGTGGACTAGGTTCAGATTGTCCTTTTTTGGAAAGCTGCTGGGGTACACTTTCAGTCGAGGCGTTCCTCACTCGAGAAATTAAAGCTTTTCGAACTGTGTCGATGAACCGGTTTCCACTTCCTCCACTTCCTGATGTCGAAACATCGCTCGATGTTGGACTCACTGGACAATTTCCAGCTGCAATTCCTGGTCCAAGGTTCACTCCTCCACCAAGGAACTCGTTGGTTTTTGATTGCAAATCCTCTGTTAGTGATTCTAGAAGGGCTGACCTCGTTCGTAACTGGAATATAAGAAAACGGGTTGTGTTAGAAGTGCCTTCGAGCATTGTTAGTTCAAAGTTCAAAGTAATAAGAAAATCTAACTTACTTCAAGTTTGGAAAACTTCTCCGCTTTGTAGGCAGCATTTTCAGCATTAACGAGTTTCGTGAGAAGAAACTCTTTGAATTCAACACCTCTTAAAAATACAGCAGGCGTGGGCAAGGGAGGTCCGAACCAAGGAACATCATCACGAGCTGTTATGCTCACTTTGTACCTAAAAAAAAAAATTTAGTATTAATAGATTATTCTTGAAAAAAAACTCTGAAATTATAAAAATAGTTCGAGATTTTTTCTAATTTTTCCAATTAAAAATGAATTCGTACAAGCTAATGGGTTTCCACAGTCAGTTAAAATATTCAAAATTGAAAAAATATTGTTGAAGTCTTCAAGAGAATCCAGGCTGAAAATTCTGATTTAAAAGTGGATCTTTTTTCTTCGCTGTTTGTTTTTCTTTGCTAAAAGATTTCGCAAGTACGTGTAGGAGTGCTTGCTTTGTTTGTGGGATTACCTCGTGTTAGGAGTGCAAGGATCGATGACCTGCACGACGATGAAGGCGTGAAGGAAGTGGCTAGCGATCATGTCTGGACTGAAGGGCGTAGGTTCCTCTTGGAAGATGATGGCGACGATGTCGTTGCCGATGTGCCTTTTTCGCTGCAATTGTTGCGAGTCTCCAGGGCTGTAGGGAAGGAGAGAGGCTACATGGAAGAGAACCTCTCGACCTCGGAATACCTCGTACACCGCGGAATCGCCAGTTTGTCCATGCCTTGTATCTAAACCGCCGCGATACCTATGGAAAAATACAACACGTTTATAACATATATTTCATAACTGGCGATAATTAGGTCAGTAATTTGAGCTCTTATAATATTGGAAACGTCTAAGTTTGAACATTTAAGTTTGAAGTCTTTATCTTCGAAGCTTCCAAATTTGAAGGATTGTAATTTGAGTAGTGAGGACTCTATTTATTGATGTTAATAATTTAAATTTACCCTTTGTGATCTTTCAAATCAATCCTCTGGCCAAGAAGATCAAGAAATTCTTGAAATGCTGGCGTGATTTGCCTATTGCCAAAGAGTTGTTCTTCAGTTACTTGGCCAGCTCTCTGATGTAGAACGCCAAATTTGAATCTGGACACGAGTGCGTGCTCGTCGTAACGAGCTATCAAAGTTCCTGCACCAGAACATACCACCGGCATCAGTGCACTCACGTTGAGTGACTCGTTGATTACCTGAAAATAGAAATGTTAAGCATGTAGACTGTAGATTCTCGAATCCTTGGTTCAAAATTTAAAATTATTTTTGCAGTCCTGCTTAAAGAATATAAATAGTCCCTAGTTCCTGCAAATGAGAAATTGCATTTTGCACGCAAAGTAAAAGGAAATAAAAAAAAATCAAAAGTAGAAGACTATATTGTGAAATTCGGTCACGAATGGGAACCATTGAAAATTTAAATGAAAAGATAAAACTGCAAAGTACATATGCATAATTTATGAGGTCGGAATTAGTGTTTCAAGTATGCATCGAGAGCATCTTCAAGTTCAATGTCTGAATATTAACGAACGGAACGGCATTTCAATCTCAATGGCAGTTTATTACGCTTTTTGAGATTTCGATTTTTAGCTTGGAAAGTCTACATTTTATATGAAATTATTTGCATAATTTACGTTTTCTTTTCCTCGGTTTTATAGTAATTCAGCTTTAACTGTAATGCAAATATCAACACAAGATAAAAGGCGGACGTTAAGTAATATAATGCATAGTTTGTTGTAACCTCGCTCTCATCTCGCCTTTAGAACGTAATAACGTACATGTTCTACTTAAATAAGAGGCTAGAAGAAACCGCGGATTTTTAATGAGTACCTGAAAAAAAAAAAACTCTACTTAGGATAGTAATTTAAACTCTATTTAAAAATGTGAAGTAGTAAGATAAACATAATGCTGTACATTTTTTTAACTTTTTAATCCTGATTTATAGCTTTGGAACTTTGAAACCGAGCAACTTGGAAAGCGTTTAAAATTCGGAGTGTCCAAAATTTAAATTTCCTAACTTTAGAAGTCCAAGTTTGAGGATTCAAACTTAAACAGGGTGTCTACTGTGCGGGAATTTAAGGAAATCCGGGAATTATCCGGGAATTGAAAAAAATCCCAGAATTGTTCTTGATTTTATTTTTGACACGGGAAGTCGATTTCCGGTTTGAAAAAGCTTTTCCGAATAATCAATCTAAATATTTTTATTTTACACAACTTTTGTTAAATCTCTTGAAATCTTCTGAATTATTTTCAAATCCTTTAAAACGAGACTTTAAAATCCCTTAAAAATTTCTTGAAATCTTATAAAAATCCTAAAACTGTTTTGAATTCTTTAAAAATCGCCTGTTTCGTAAAATCACTTGAAATCTTGTAAAATTTCTTGAAAATCATTCAATTCTTCTATATTCTTTTAAAATTCCTTTAAATTCTTAAGAATCATTAAAAATCTCTTGATATTTTCTAAAATTACTTAAATTCTCTTGAAATTCTTTAAAGACTCTTCGAAATTTTGTCAAATTCTTTAAAATCCTTTAAACCTTTTTAAATCGGTTTAAATCGCTTGCAATTCTTTAAAATCATTAAAATGTCTTGAAATTTTACGAAAATCCTGAAACTCTTTTGAAACCTATTTTTATTTTAAAAATTACCTTTTCACCTTTTTAATGACATTAGGTACTGTGATGACTGATATTAATTTATTTTTTACGCATTCTTTGCAACTCAACTGCGCTACTTTTTTCTTACTTAAAATCGAAATTCTTAAAAATTATAAAAACATTAAAAAATATAGTTGGAGCAAATTACGCATGTCGCAACCCAACTATGCATTGTATAATGATTCTATCGTAAGAGGGCCCTAATATTTATAAGCGGACAAAATGCGGGAATTGTCCGGCAATTGTCCTGGAATTGTCCGAGAATTTCGGGGGCAAAATTTAGTAAAGACACCCTGTTAAAGCTTCCAAATGAAGTTTCCAATAGATTCCAGTCTCCAAATCCTATCCTAACTCTGAAATGAACTTGTGAATCTTCTCAACCTGGAAGGTTTTAACAATAACTATTCCAAGTTCTAAGGTCGTTCCGCTCAATATCTCTTTGGCTCTGGCACTGGCAATGAGCCCGAGATCATTAGCGCGTTAGAGGATAGCCATTTCAAAGGAAATTGAATTCCCTTGATAAGCAACTAGCTGACTAGCAAAACGTCGGCACGCATAGTTTCCCGAGCTCGACGATTGTGTGCCGACCAAGTAAAGTTCTCGTTGCCGGAAGTGCGGTGCAGCGAAGCGATAAAGATCACGTGCTCGTCCTTCGTTTCGATGCTTTGAAGTTTGAAGTTGCTCAACGGTCGCCAGAAGGAGGTGAGGTGGCTCGTAAAGACGCAGACGTAAATTCGTAAAAGTTGCGGCACTGTAAATTTACCTTGACCATTTTGGCTGGCGAGGGATTCCCGCCAAGTGTTGCTGCCGGCACCAGCTCATGAGTTGAACCTGCTCGTAATCTTAAAAGCACCCGCCAGTGTTCCTGACCAGCAACTGTTTCAGCCTTCACCGAGACGAGCACCGGGCCATTTTCACTGTCCCGTCCCACCAAGTTCACGTGTTCCTGTGAAACAGAAAAAAAATACATTTTTAAGATCGGTCGTTACATGAAACATTTTTTTATCTCTTATTTTTGTCCCCCTTGTTATATTTAAATTCGGATCTCGAACCTTCGAGTCAAAGGGAATTCAAGACTTAAGATTCAAGACAGAGTTATTGCCTCTTTCAAGGATACGAAAGGGTCTCAATTTTTACAATTTTGGAGAGTTATTGAATTCAAAGTTCAAAAACTTTAAAATTGAAATAATTCAAATCTGAAAACTAAACTTTGGAACCTGAAAATTTAAAAAAAAAACTGAAAAACTAAGAATGCAACCTGTACAACAGAAAGCAAAAGGAAATGTTTACGATCACTCGTTACATGGAAAAAGACTTTTTATCTTTTATTTCGTCCCTCGTTTGATTTGCATATTCGGCCCTCAAACCTTCGAGTGAGAAGCGATTTAAAAATGCAAGTGCCGTTGTTTCTTTGATACTTTGTTTCGTGAGTGTAACAGCTTTCCAGCTAACGTTACTTTTTTTTAGTATGTAACATGAAAAGGTCAAAAAGACTGGTTTTGCAATTTTAATGTGAGGGAATAATAATTGACAAGTCTGAAGACCGTAAAGCTGGGAAGCGTTTCTTGCAAGTAATAAACTTTGCAACATATATTTAAATTAAAAGGAGAGATTTGAAAATGGGAATTGCATAATATTATCTAAGCTGAAATTTCGCGAACTCGGATTAAATTAATTCTTAATGTTGCGTCATCAGCATATGGAATGAATAATAATATAATGATAATGTTTAATGTCGGGCATTTCTCCGTTGCAAACTTGGAACTATGATTTCCCCAAAACCCAAAGTTTTTATTTATTTACTAGCAGAAATTTACCCGGCTTTGCCCAGGATTTTAAGAGATTTCATAGAATTTATGGAATTTTAAAGAGACTTTAAAGGATTGAAAAATGTTTTAAGTGATTTTAAGGAATTTCGAGGGATTTCAAAAGATTTCATGAGATTTAAAAAATTATAAAAGGATTTCAAGAGATTTATAGTGATTTTAAGGAATTTCAAGGGATAAAAAGACTTTAAAGGATTT
>JAUESH010000044.1:3416282-3449568 GCA_032275165.1 Synergus magnus | reverse complement strand
ATATACACTAATTGAATCAGTGGTATACTTATAGCTGAGAATCAGTGAAATTCCACTGATTCAGATTAAGAGAGCAAGTCATTAAAAAGTAACAACAATATATGCGAGATTTTCGAGACATTTCGTTATAGACCACTTTTTTAGAGAGGAATTTCAAGAAGTTTCTATAGGAATTTTAATGGTTTTCAAGTGATTTTTCCGAAATTCAAAAGATTTTTTTGGATTTTTATAAGATTTCGTAGATTTCTAAGAATTCTGACGGATTTTATAAGGGATTTGAAATGTTGGGAAAGTTTTGAGGAATTTTAAGAGATTTCAACGCATTTTAAGGGATTTCAAAGGTTTTCGTGAAATTTTAAAGGATTTCAAACGGTTTCTAGGAGTTTTAAGGGATTTTAAATGTTGTCATGGAATTTCTAAAAATTTTAAGAGAATTCAAGAGATTTTTATGATTTTTAAAAGATTTTGTGAAATTTTAAAGGATTTCATGGAATTTGATGAGATTTATAATAATTTTAATGGATTTTAGAGGATATATGGTAAAATTTTAAAGGATTTTTAGAGATTTTCACGAACTTTAACGGATTTGAAGAGATTTTTATGACTTAAAATAATTTATGGAATTTGAAGAATTTCGTAGAATTTAAAATGATTTCAAAGATTGTCGTAAAACTGTAAGGGATTTGAAGGACAATTCAAAATTTTAATTGTGGGCAAGTACAGTGGTACAAACATGACGGTCGAGTACTCCTGTATACTCTAATGCCTTACATGTATACATATATGTTTTCTTTATCTTAATTCTTCGGAATTCGAAGGGAGGTAACATATCCCGAATGACCCGAATGAATGAGACATTCAGTATCGATGATAACTCGAATGTGTCATTTGCGATAATGTTTATCGCGAATTGATCTCTAATTAGCGTTTTACGCGTGACCGTTATGTTAGCATCTAATTGTATGTGAGCGCTTTATCGTAATAGAGATGGTGCTTTTATGATGAGATCATATCGGAACAGTTGTGGTCATTTTGGATGAAAACAGAAGATAGCGCACACACCCTGATGTCTATTGTTGTCTGCTCTGGGACATAAAACGACCCCGTCTGGCATTTACGAATTTAATGAGATTTTTATTTCGATGCTGCAGACGTAATGTTCACCCTGTCAATGTCCGGTCGACATGCGGCACGCCCCCGATGTCCTCGGCCGAGAGCGATGTAAATCATATACTTTTGACCGGCAATCGCATAAGTATATTTTTCCGGTAAATAATATGCTATGTTTTAGCGGCATTCTGCTCACTCAACTTTTCTTAGTGCGTACTTTAAACTTCAAGGGACTGAGAAATAAACTTTCTTTAGGTTCGAAGAAGTATCGAAGCCTACATTATTCAAGCCAAGATTTATGTGTCAGTACATTTCTCTTGCAAACGTTAATTGTATCAACGTGCGTCTCTGCTAGTTGGAACACGAAACTTGTCTTGTACTATATCTACTCCTAATTAAAACGTTGTATAACTTGTAATTCAAACCGTCCTTTGTTAAGGTGCAGAGTTGTGTGGGCATTTATTGCTGCAGAATAGGAAATTAAATACAGAGTAGCTTTTATCAAGATTAATGACAATGTCGATGTGGGGTTGGTCTTTCATCCATTGAGCGTTGCTAGTCATTCAACTGAGCGAACGTGCGAAATTACGAGTGAATTCTCGCGGACGATGAGTCGTCCATGTCAGTTGAGAAATAGACGGAATGAAGATGGGTCAAAGATGCATCGTAAAGGAGTGGGAGCTACGATGAAACATGCTTCATCCAGCTTCATCGTTGCTCTGCTTCTGGACAGGAAACGAGCAATTAAGCCTCTCTGGCGACCTTATCTCCTTAAAGTGAGACCGAGCGAGGCGCTCAAGTTCCTTTCGTGTGGGTGAATGAGACTCACAATAAAAAAAGCATAAAAAGAAGAAAAAGAGAGATAAATGGCGAATTAGAGATGGGAGTAAAGAAACATATCAAGAGACGACAAGGAAACAGAGAAAGAAAAAGACAATTTCGTAACTTATGTATTCGTCACGTCTCCAAGAAGCACTAATTTCAAGGCATGCGAATTTTTTGTTTCAACGAATCTGTCTGCTACTTTAAATCATGATGCAATCCTGAGAGTTAACCCAATCAAAAGAGCTCCCTAAAAAATCTGAGGTTCTGTTTCTTTTTTCAATGAGGCTTTTCGGTTAGATGTTAGAATGAATAGCATGCATTGATGTAGAGCACTTTTTTTCTCCAGAAAACAGTAGCCTCCACTTGGAGACTCAGACTACGAATCACACAATGCGCTTCTCATGATTAATTTCTATTTATCAAATCCCATCAATTTATATACTTGTTAATCGTTTTAAAAATCGTTTCGCAAACATAAAGCAGCAGAAGGATTGAGATTTGTACGACCCTCTCCTGAGGCTTCACTATTCAGCGTGAAAATTCTTTCGCTACACAACTTGCATATAGTGTTTGCTGTACTGATGTAGTCTTAATGTTTATTTTTCTCTCGGCGTCAGCGTTTCAAAGAGAATTGCAAGAGACGGATGTCCGTCGAAGGGACTGACAATGGACGTCGTTTACCATTTCGGAAGAGCAAATCGGATTACGGATACGGAATCCGTGCGTAAGTCGTGACATAATACTGTTTAACCCAAACAGAATGCACGGGCCGATGATCCGGTCGTGTGTGCGCAATATTTTCAGTGTGTGCATACCTATACGCAATGTGTGAAATGTGTGCATGCGCACAATGTGTTGTATCATGTGTGAGTTCTGCTATGCCTATGGATAGGATTCGTAATCGCTATGAGTCGTGTCGTATGTGCAATAACCGCACTTCCATCGACGGACATAATATACAGGGGGAGAAGCCGTGTCCACGTAACGTCCCGCAATGGTAATCGTGGGGTGAAAAGGGGACAGTAGGCACTTTGTATTTCATGCATCATTCACTAAAACGCCCCACGATCACTTGCACATCCCCATCGAGAATCGAGGCGGACAGTTTCGAACACCTTTACCGCCCGCAGGAAAACCACAAATCCTTCGAATCTAGAAAAGAAAGGGCTTTCAGTTCAAAGATTTGTGGCTCTGCAGCTTCTTTTACGAGATCTTATTATCTGCTAGAATCGTAAAATGCTTTCGAACGCAAAAGAAATCCTATAGTTGGGCAATCTTTAGGTATGGGTTAATCATTAGTCAAAGATATGCAAATCGTCATAAAATAGGAGTACATACTAAGTGAATCATCACTCTCTTCCTTTTTAGAACGTGTTCATTGTTCTAGCTATTAGATTAAAAATGTTTAAATATTATTAGAAATTTGAAAACAATCATGATAATGATATGGTCATCACTCATGCGTCACGAATATATCAACCACGTGTTACGGAAAATTTAAATAAACTCGATAAAGTTTAAGACTCTAAAACATGACCTGATTTTCTTACATTTTCCATGAAGTTCTTCTCGAGAAAGGAAGAATGGAACTGATTCAATCGAAATGCGATTATGCTTCTCCGCAAGTTTTCCATCTCAAATCCTACCCAATACGATGATTCATTTCCCGTCTCTCTCTCTTTCCTCTTTTTCCGTTTCTCCCATATTATTCTAGGGATTCGCACGATCATTGGGAAATCCGGTGAAGTATAACTTGCGGTTGCGTGAGACCGCAAAAAAAGTAACTAATTTTTTCCGTGTCTTTGCATTTTTAGATTTTTGCTATTCCCTTTTTTGATGAAATATATGGCAAAAAATGAGGGGGAAAATCGAGATATTGAGAAAAGAAAATAGAGAGGGCTACTCAATATCCAAGGTTCGTAATCCGATCGTAATCCCTCGTCAACTGGGTCGGTTTACATGCAGGAGGATGTAAAATTGTAAAGTAGCAATACCGGTGCGAACGCTTCGTCGAAAGTGATTTAGTGTTGACCGTACTTTAAGGGGGACACGCATGATTTCGACACCACGTGGGCGGAACGTAGGATTAATGTACGTGCCCACGTGGCACCCATTGAGGATAAACAAGAGCATCTCTTCTTTCTGAGCGCCATGCCACAACATATCGTGACCCTCGTCCTTTCTCTGGCGCCTACTGCACTATAATTAAAAATCCATCAGCACGAACAATGGGCACCCATTTATACATTTTCCGCCCGCTCTTTCCGCTATTTCTCTCTCTCGTCGTTTCCGATTACAGACGCTGCAGAAAAATACAACCTACCGGCTTTCTGACCGACCTAGATTTTCCGATAATTCGCGAGAATTAAACTTTCTGCAGAATTGTGAAAAGCTTTTTTGGAACTACTTTTTTTTTGCTACTCACATTACGCCTTCTTCACTGAAGCTCAAATGCAAAATGACGCAATTTGGACTCACCTGGAACAAAAGAACAAAACATTTCAGAAAAACCGAATAGGCTCATTGTTTGCTATTGAAAAAACTGAATAACAAATGGAACCATAAAAGCTATCCTATCTCTTACAAAAAGTAAGGCCACCCTCTAAGTTTTTCCACAGTTGGTTCATTGGTCTCTTACATAAAAAGGACTGGCTCATAACTTCTGGCTCGAGCCTTTTTGATAACCTGCCTGCTATTTTGGACAGATGATAGCGCCTGTCGAGAAGGCGGTCACTTCCTATCTGTGCTAAAGAAGTGGCCGCAGCATATTAGCTGCCACGAGTCAAAAGCATCACCGCGGGGTATCTTGAACCCCACGGCGAAGGAAAACGAGCCGGTATACAACTATACATATAAATATATACATATACACATATACATATGCATATACATATACCTACCTCACACAAGTACAAAATATATGACTATATGCGGTATATACCAACTGCATGGCGTTGCATCTAAACTCCGAAGCGTTCCCTCCTTCTGGGCTCAGATTAGGCCCCGAGATCGACCATCTGGCATCAGTTCTAGTCGTTTTTGTGCCGTTTTTCTTCTCTTTCTTTCCACGAGTGAAAACCCGTGCGGCTTCGAAGAAAAGTCTTCGATCGACCCGAGTCTTTATTATATTACGAGACTATAATACGAATCCTATCCCTTATGTTATTATATATTATGGCATTATATCCGACCTCACCAAACCCGATGCTCTTTCCCTTTGTAACTTCGTTGAACCCTATCGCGATTTCGTGACCGTGAAAGTTTCTCAGAAACCACAGTTTCGAAATTCTACACGCGGATCCGAAGGCCCACGTATATCGGAATACGAATTACGATTCAGCACTCGTCTTGGCTCCATCGTACACATAATCTCGAGATAAGCAACGGTGTCGTTGACGCACTTCGGTGCAATGCCGTTCACCCCGTCATCGTTATCGATATTCTAGAGGATGTTATTTATTTTATTATCTAATAGAATATCAAAAAAAAGTTCCCAAATTCAAGTTTATACCTCATTTTTATGTCTCCGAATATTTATTTCAGATAAATTTTATTTCTCCGAATTCCTATTTAACATTATGTGAAATGTTAATTGGAAAGATTTAAAATTACGACAAATAATCATTATCCGAAAAAATAAAAATTAGGCCACACAGCAATTTTGAGAAATAGAATTTGTATCTATTTAATAGCAGAAATTTACCCGGCGTTGCCCCGGATTTTAAGAGATATTTCAAAGGAAATTTAAAAAGACTTTGAATATCAAGGGATTTCATAAAATTTCATAAATTATAAAAGGGATGCTAAGAGATTTTAATTGATTATGGGGGTTTAAAGGGATTTTAAAAAGAGTTGAAAAGAGTTATCAAAAGGTTTTTCAGAGATTTCACAAGATTTCAAGACATTCACAGAAGATTTAAAAGATTTTAAAGAATTTCAAGTAATTTTAAGGGATTTTAAGGGATTCTGCTTGATTTCCTCCATACTAGAATCTATAAAAATCCTGGATCACCCTTTTGATAGCTTATTCAAATTCTTTTAAAAATCCCTTGAAATCTTGTCAAAACTCTTGAAAATCCTTAAATTGTTTTAAACTATTTCAAAAATCCTTTCAAGATCCTTAAAATCAAATGTAATTGCTTGAAATTCCCCAAAATTCCTAAAATTCCATATCAGAATAGACAATTATGCGTTTAATTTTATTCTGATATGACGAATTGTTTACTACAATTAATTTATGAATTGATCTCCTCTCAATACAAACTTTCGAGCGCGCTTTATAACTTCAATTAAATACTCGACGTAAGTCCTTATCTTCGTTATCTTTTAGATCGAAAAGCCCAGCAAACTTTACCTGAGTTCTATTTCCGTACCAAAAGCGTAACGAATGTCGTGGAAACCGTTTCATTTCCAGATAATCGAATGACGTTTCGATAAATTGAAAATCTCTGTCAGAGGTCCTTTGAGAAAATTGCTCATGGGCTTCCATGAGAAAGGACTAACAAAAAGAGAACAAAAGCCGTATTATTCTTCAATTTCAGCGTCTCTGATTCTATATGTAATTATTTGTATGAAATATACAATGCAGATTTGATATATATGAAAATCTCGGAGAAGGAGAACTCTGCGAATTTATATACAAAGAAGAAAATTGATAAATTCAATTACCAACATTATCTCCCTTTCAGAACCGTAATTCAAGAACTTTATTCAAGAGCATCCGCGGGAGAAGCAGCGACACAGGAGTAAAGTAACTAACTTTATGCCAGACACTATCTCTCCAGCGAGTTCAAATTAAGTAAAAACATTTCCATCTTCAACTCCAGCAGCCTCGAGATGAACTTTAAATGCACCTAAAAATAACAGTCGATGCTAATTTTAATGAGTAAACCAGGCTCTCGATCTTCAATAAAACATTGATATATTTGAATATCAACTTCGTGCAGCTCGAGCTTTCAACATAAGATATCATATAAAAAGAAATACAGTTTGTAACGTATATCCTCTAATATACTCGTCTGATGGGATTAATTGTACAGTGTTTACAATCTTGAGGATATGAGAACCAAGTAAAAAAACTGGAAAGCAAGCAAAGGGAGAGGAAAAAAAAAGAATGAAGAAAGAACAAGAATGGCCTGCCACTGTTGTACGATCCTCAGCCGAGGATTAATCGACCACTTTTAACTCCCGGGTGCACGATCTTGTGCAATAGATTCTTCTGTCTCAGCCCTTAAGTTTTCTCACGTGCCAGAATCTTGAACGTGCTGACGTTACTGCCATTCTCGAAGACCCAACATCCTTTTCATGACCAGCGTTGCCAACTTGAAGACACTTCTCCCCAGATTTATGCCCTCGTAGGATATTTACAATGCAACGTGGTTCTTCCTCAAGATTTATTCTCTACCACTTTTTCTCTGACGTAATTATTAGTAGTATGCATAATCAATGCAAGATGCCAGGATGTCAACTAAGTAGGAGCTTTGTAGCCGCTACAATGTGACATAAAGTGAGTTACGATGATCATTGATCAGATGAGTTGTTCCCATCCTTGATTGACGAATCAGTCGATCACAATTTTCCGAATAGAATTTTTCGAGAACCTTTCTTTCGTCAAAAACCCCTGCAGTGATTTCAAGGGGGCCCAAAACCCTCATCCTTTTTTTTTTTGACAACCCTCGCTCCCCTGATGGGAAAATAATAACGGGCCTCGAATAGTTTTTGAGATGGTATAAGTACTAATCGGGGACAGTTTGATTTCCTGGGGTGATATTACTGTTTATGGAACTACTAATTGATTCTCGGATTTGGGTGTATTCAAGTTTCAGTGTTTGGAAAGGTGAAGTATGTTCAATTTAGAAGGATTTAGAGCTAAATGTTCTATTCTTGATTCACTCTTGCACTGTTATTGTATGCTTCATGTTATTGAAGTTTCAAATGATAAAATTACATTCAATTTCGTAGCCCTAAATTCAGTGTTTCCGCAAAGCGGAACAAAGCCCTAATTTTTCCTTATTCAAATCGGAAGCAGCCGCTTTTCCCAGAGAAGGCTCTATTCAAATTCACTCTCCGAAATAAATCTTTTCCACTTCTTTTCCGAATAAATTTCCTCATTCCTTGCAAATAAATCTCGTCCCTACCTTCCGAATATGTCTGTTCCGCACGTGCAACCAATTACGCGCTCGATCATCGAACCTCAGGCGAAATATCAAGTTTCAGGTCCGAGTAATTTGAGCTTTCCTTATCTGAGTCCCAATTGAAGCGTATAATATATATGTAAGTCAGACTGGATGTTTGATGAAGCACTGGTGTGTATTTGCTGATTGGGAACGACAACCCAAGGCGCCAGGCCAATGGTCACTCGATCGAAAATCCGCTCGATGCCCCCAGAGCCACACACAGTGCTTCAATTCATCTACGGGGGTGACGTGGAAGAGGGTAGAAAATGAAGAGAAAAGATGAAGAAAACTAGTGGGAGGTGAGAAAAAATTTAGCAGGAGCTCAGACAGCTGCCATCAACATAATGTAGCAAGTCTCTAAAGTCTAACTGATAGCTTGTATGAAAATACTGTCAGTCACCCATTACGTATATTTGTATTAGGTCTGACAGATTCTGGGATTCATCATTAGGGTCGAAAAGTTATAATCTAAAAATAGAATTAAAGAAGAAACTTAAAACACTCAGATTCAGTAAATGAGAAGAAACGACAATGCACAGTAAAAACTAGACTTTCTTTTGAATTCGAGATTTCTTAAGCGTTTCAATATGATTCCCAAAAAAGTATCTTTTAATACCAATTTTCGTCGTGTTTAATGTGCTAACTTCAGACTGAAAAGTGATACCGCAAAATGAACTAAAATGATTCAGAGAATTCATTGTTTTAAATGATTCAAACTTCATGCTCACCAAAAAGAAAAAAGAGCATCGCTGTTAGCCGCGGTTTACCGAATTTCGTAATTGTTTTGCTGTGCGAACTGTTTTAATAACGAATTTAGTTTCAAAAGGATGTGTGCGGTACGAAAATGACAACACTGAACTTAATACTGAACACCCGGATTTCCATAAGAGAAGAAAATGTCCTTTTTTCATCGCATTCTTATAATACCTTTTATTTGAGATTCAAGTATACGGCGTAACCTCGCGACCCTGTAGAACACATACGCAGACGCGAAATTCTGAGAAGCATTACATTCGTACCTCGTAAACTGCGTACAGATGCTCGTAAAGTCCTGTAGAAAAGGGTATGGACAGTGTTGCCAACTCGTCGAAGTAAAATACCCCCTAGTTATGTTACTGAATTGCTTACAAAATTTTTATACTGAATTTTATTCCATGTATTCATAACTATAAAAAAGTTACGTTCTTCGAAATACTTCCTACATATTTGGAATGATAGGCTCGAATAAATAAATGGGACATTTTAGGTCCAGTAGGTTTAAAGTAACCATAATGTTAAAAAAATAATAATAAAAGTGGGATAGTATTTGTCTGATTTGAGGGTAATTTATTTAAATAAAGGAAAAGATTTTACTCGTTATTTCTTTGCGTTTACTTCTTAATGTAACGAATCTTTTGTAAACTGAGAATAATATATGTCAACCATTAATTTTAATGCGAGATTCAGTGACCCAGGGGAGTATAATTTAGGGACCTGCCAAAATGTCAATGCTCCCTGAATTCCCATGGAATAAAAATCGATGCTCCTTGTCATCAAGATCTTTAGCGAGACTTCGAGGGGTGAGATTCTGGGTACGTTTGAGCGTGACTTTGTATTCCGATATACGTAATATGAATTGCGTACCTGCCCAATAATAAATCAGTATAAAGTATATACAAAAATACTCGGGTTCACTGTATTTTAGATTTAAAATTAACATAATTTTTCTCCTTGCAAGACTTTTCCAACGCTTTCCAATCTCTTTTTTTAACGGTTTTCATAATATTCAACCGTTTTAAGTCCCACTGATTCTAATGCAAAAAACATATCCATTATTTATTAAATTAAAATATCAAGCAGGGCTAAAAGCAAAAAGTAATAATCCCAATCAAAGCAATAAATCACAACAACCGACGATTCTTTAACTCATTTTTTTCCCCCAAGTTTTCCCCCAAGAAAATGATTTTCCCAGACATTCAGCAGGTACAGCTGCAGATGTTCCTCATCTCGAATTCGGGTCGCAGTGTTTTTACACACTCTTTCTTGCGCGAGGAGCTTACGGTCACGAAAAAACTTAATCGATCATGAAAGAGAAAGCAGATCCGATATAAAAAAGAAAAATCGAAACGTAAAGTGCAAAACACATACATAGAAGGCGCCTCTGGAGAGCCATGTTTATTTAGGACTGAAATGATACTTGCTAATCGGCCACGGGTCTTCTTCTTTTCTTTTCCTTTACAAGATTTTCCACGCCGTTTTGTCACCGATACGCATTGTCAAACGCGAGATCAATAAGGGTGGTCAATAAGTTATGACTGCAGTTTCTTCCTTTGCATATTATGCATCCTATATTCAACATCCTATAAAATCTGCGTATAAAAAAAAAGTAAGGGAGCTACCGTGCGAACTGATGCCCCTTGGGGTCAGAGCGGCACATTTTATACGCCCATTACGAAACTTGTATAAATCACTTGAAAAGTGCCCTGCCTATTCAAGTGAGAATTAGAGCAGTGATTTGTGTTTTGATTCGTTGATTTTGAATTTTCAATTCTTGGATTGGAATATATTTTCCGGCCCGAGGGGCGAAGTGTGAGAAATATTTCGTGAAAATTTATTGCAGTGGAGAAAGAAAGAGGGAAATAATTTTACTGTTTAGGTTTAATAAATATGTGGAATATTATTTATAAAATTTATCGACTGTGGAAGGGTTCGAGATCTCTCAAAACAATTTTAACGTGAAGAGAAAAGAGAATTACATTTATGTAAATTAGGAACGCGAAACATTTGGGTAATCATTTTAATGGCTCTGATAAACTTAATGACATTTCAGTTTTTAGTATGTATCTCGAGGGACCCTCTCTAATTATTCTATTGAAGCATGACATCATTTATAAGAAATGTGATTCGTAATTTTATTTTTCAATCTCTCAAAATTGAAATTTTAAATATTCAAATCAAATTTTAGTTTTAGGGAAACTTCTAGAATCTAAAGCAATTAGCGTATTTTTAATGAACAAATTGGATGAGTATTCAAATTGTTAAAAGAGCCTACAATTGAGGAAATGCATTAGTATTTGCTTTGTGAGCGATAATCCCTTTACAAAGAGCCAAGACCAGGTGAGCGAGTCCAAATATTAACACCAGAGGCTATAAGTACTTCCTGGGTCAAGCCACACTAATTCCACATATAGCGGAACATTGTATTCCAGAAATACTAAATGTTGAGGATCAAAAGGGTACAAGGATAGGTCAAATTCGGAAAATTCTGTTCCTCGGGAATATGTTGAACATTTTGAACACTACCATGTTGAATATATATAGCATAATGCTTTTTTCTATCTCTGAAGTCTAAAACATGTGTCAAACTCAAATACCTCTTTTTGGAGAGCAGCGTATAAGACTCCTTGGAGTTGGCGCAAAGTCGCATACGCATTTTGCGACTTCCGCGCTTCTTGGCGACCCCACCCTCTAAAACTGGCATCCAGACGAGCATATGGATGTCACCAGAAACATAAACACCACAAAATAATTCAAGAAATGTTTCTTATCAGCACCAATGCACCATCCGCTTGATTTCGCCTTATCACCGGTGGTCCTTCACCCACGAACAACCGAACAATAAGTCCATTCGACCTCTCTCGCGATAACTCTTATCTCCCAACAATGATCACCATGTGGTACCCCGGCAGTATTCACTCCGCGTGACACGATTCTGCTCTCAGGGTCGATTGAATCCCCATCAATAGTCTCAATCCTCGATCCTTTTCCGCTAACAAACTCAGAGAAAGACTCAAAGAACATAAGTTTTCCTCATCTCATGCTATTTCATGTTCTTGTTTATTGCCAATTGATCCTTTCCGAGATCGGAAAGCTACCAAGTCAGGTAGCTTTGACAATGTTTTTCTGCAGATATAGGTCACTGAACTTTGTGGAAGATGAAGAAAAGACTGATCAGTCAGACATTATCCTTATCGCATAAAGAGAAGATTGAACTAGTTTAGTCAGTCAATCAAACGGTTCTGTATTTGATGATTAAATAGTGTGCTACATACAAATGATATGGACATTGTTACAATTCAATCACTCAATTAGTTTTTCGTTATTTGATGATAATGATGATGGACTGACACCAAACAGACACTATAACATCTCACTATTCCTCCATCAATAACACTTTCTCACAAAAACACATTTTTATAATCCACACTGGTGAAAAAGCCTCTTTTTTCTTAAATTGTTGCAATTTTCAGAACAATAAACTACGAAGCACAATCGCGTGTACTGTACTGTTTTCCGGGAATGCAAGATAAACTCGCGGCGCGTTGATGTACGAGTAGGCACGCGTTTCCTCGTGTTCTTCGTTTTTCTTGAATGAACCGAGTGTGGTGAATGCTCGTGCTCACGGAGGGACGGTCGGAGCAAGTATGAAACTACGATGAGCCATGCGTCATGCCAAAGGGGCCCCACCATACGAGCCATCCACCATGGCCCGATCGAGGAGAGAAGCGTCAAGTATACGCTGGGGAAAACAAGGGGAAAAAGGGCAAGGGACGGATCTCAAAAGGTCCCAGGAGGGGATATCCCCCATGCATTTTACCCCACGTAGGTATGCAACTGTAGACACCATAGAGAACATAGACACGTAGGTCGGCATCGTCGGCACTCCGCACCGATGAACATGAATCTTCCCTACGAATTCACTTTAATTAATTTTACAGATTGACTTTTTTTCTTCAAGACACGTTTGTTTTCATTTTCCTTTTATATTGGATTTCAACGCCTGATGTCTACTCTCGAGGTTGGGCAGGTTGAGAAGATTTTAATTAAGAGGATATTAGAGACCGTTATCGCCCGGGGATTAAAAGGATTCGCTATCCAACCCCAGGGTCAATGCGAGAATTTAGAGGTGTGAATTGAATTAAAATTGAAGGGATAATTCATCATAGATAAGTAGGTTCCTGGGAAGATAAGTAAATATTGTGAAGGAAAGTAAATTTCGTTTTCTGAGGAGGTATATCATCGGATTAATAAGTATAAATACTGAGGAGGAGTTTGTTGAAATATTTTAATGCTTTCGTGGATTTTTTTGGAAATGATTGGATTATTTCCATCTGGAAAAGGAGATCTTATATTACATGCTACTGAATGAAAATTTGGACCTTTCATTTTGATGTTGTTCTGAGTAGAATGTTAGAATAATTGAGATATTTCAGCTGCATGACGTTTGACCTGGAAAGGGTCAAAGAGACCTCAGCTGAAAAACGAGAAAATCCCCGCGCTTTTTTCCCTTAATATCGAAAAATGAGTGGGGAGTTTATTCTGTATCTATATTCTGTATTTTATACACTGTAATAGTGGTTTCACGATTTCTCATACCTGCCCGAGATCCGGATTAAGAAAAATCGGCACCCATGATCATATATTTTGTCGGACCCCTTTGAAACGTACCTTGCAAAACAAACTCGAAACCTCACGAGATCTGATAGCGAGTTTCAGTTACGGTCCGTAATAAGTTTTCAGATGACGGTAATCCACTTCTTTTTTGCTACAAAGTATATAAGTTACTGTTTTGGTAATACGAGGGTTTATAAAACTGAGAAGACCTTATAACGATTCATTTTCTGTATACGTTATGTATCAACTCTTTTATACAAACCGTTACTAAATACGAAATTCATATTTCATACCCTTCTTTACACTTAATCATTCCCTCTAAGTAATTCAAACTTTCTGCAATTTTGAATTTTAAATTATTTATGTACGCGTTAATTTGATCAATTAAGAAAAAATGTCAAAAATTTTAGGTGACTGAGCTGAAACACGCAAAGTACGCCTATTACTTTATTACAACAGATTTACTATCTTCATCCCACTTTAGACTGGAATATTAAAACGTATTGAATAATAAATGACGAAATATAAAAGTTACTACCGGAAGTGTAGGTTTACAGCTATGTTATATATATACATTTCAATGATTCGAGAGGCAACCGAACAATATAAGAGAACGACTCTTCCATTAGATTTTACACTTTGGCTCCATGTCTCTACGCCATAACCGTATATGTCGTTATAAATTTTAGATTTTATTGTTTGTATCATCTGAGAGAATCAACTGGGATTCTAACAAGTCAGGTTGTAAATGTGTCCACAGCAAGTTACGAGAATAATCTGCGTTATTTATCGCACTTCGCCAACTTGTCTTTTGCAAACTTTGATAAGAAAACTTTCATAGCATTTCATTTTGGACATGAGAACTTTCAAATTTGAATAATTTTGGTATAAAACTTATTAAACAGGGTGTCTACCAAATTTTACCCACGAAATTTCGGGACAATTCTCGGACAATTCCCGCATTTTTCCTGTTTATAAATATATACGGTCTCTCTTACGACAAAAATCATCATACAATGCATAGTGGGTTGCGACATGCGTGATTTGCTCTATTGCAATATTAAAATTTATTTTAAAACTATATTTTTTAATTTTTTAATAATTTTTAAGAATTTCAATTTTAAGTAAGAAAAAAGTAGCGCAATTGAGTTGCAAAAAATGCGTGAAACATAAATTAATATCAGTTATCACAGTACCTATTGTCATTAAAAAAGGTGATTTTTTAAATAAAAATATGTGAGATATAGGTTTCTAAAGAGTTTAAGAATTTGAAGTGATTTTAAAAGAATGCAGAAGAATTGATTTTCAAGAAATTTCACAAGATTTCAAAAAATTTTTAAAGAATTCAAAAAGGTTTTAGGATTTTCAAAAGATTTCATAAGATTCCAAGGCATTTTTAGTAATTTTAAATAATTTAAAAGGATTTTTAAAGAATACAGAAGAACTTAGTGATTTTCAAATGAATTTCAAGGAATTAAAAAAAAATTCCAAACAGTTTCAGGATTTTCACAAGATTTAAAAACATTTTTAAGGGGTTTTAAGGGATTTAAAAAATCTACAGGATTTTACGAGATTCTAAATGATTTTAAAAAACTTCAAAGGATTTCAAGAAATTTTACGTGATTTTAAAAGACTTAGAAGGATTTTAAGATTTCAAGGAATTTTTAAAGAATTCAAAAAGTTTTTAGAATTTGCAAGATATTTCATAAGATTTCAAGGCATTTTTAGTGATTTTAAAGAATGTCAAACGAGTTATTTAAAAGTTATTTAAAAAGATTTGAATGAATGTTAAGGGTTTTCAAGAGATTTCAAGCGATTTAAAAAATTAAAAAAATTAAAGAATATTAAGAAATTTTAGAAAATTTAATGGATTTTGAGAGGTTTCAATCAATTTGATCGAATTTCGAGAAATTTCGAAAGATTTTTAATGATTTTAAAGAAGTTGAAGGGATTTCAAAAAATTCAGAAGTATTTAAGGATTTTTAAGAAATTTTACAGAATTTCTGAAAAGTCAAATGAATGATTTTTCGGAAAAGTTTTTTTCAAACCGGAAATCTACTTCTGGCATCAAAAATAAAATCAAAGACAATTACAGAGTTTTCCCGGATTTTTTTTCAATTCTCGGATTTCGTTAAACTCCCGCAAAATAGACCTACTAAAGACTTCCTTAGTGTTTTTAGATTTCAGTCTTCCGTGAACGAAATATTTGTTTTCATGCAATATTCGTTTCGGTTTCTTTTGGGCCAAGTGCACACATGGGTCAAGCTCTTTGGGCAATCAATATGCCCCAATGACCACTCGTTTACGGACGACAAATCAAATCCATTGTCACCAGCCCTGATTCTGACCTCTGCCTGTGATCGAATTAATTTTGGATCACTGATCGCCGATTGGTGAATAATAAGCTGCATAATTTCGAATACATCATACCCTCATTCCCTGTAATATCCAATTTCTCTGCAATTTTGCATTGACAAATTTCCATTAAATCTGAAAATTTGCAATTATTTTAAGATTTAAAACTTTGCAGAGCTCTAATATATGAATTTATGGACTATAGAATTTATAGAACCCAGACATATGTTACTTCGTTAGAAGTTTGACTATGTGGTGGTCGATAATTCGATACCACATCGATTTGTATTTGACCCTCTTAAATTTACCGCCACGTTACTGTCGGCTAAGGGAAAAGGGTGTGAATGCGATTTTCCACTTTTTCGGAATTGTACGTCCTTTGTTCGCTCGAGCACCTATTGGCATGATAGGCATTGAAAGGATGATATATCGGCATTTCATAATTCATGAAGGTCGGCAGCTCCTCGAATTCATGTGAGCGATCGACAAAGTTTCCTACCAGTTTCGACAACATGCTACTTTTTCGAGCAAAAAACTAAGAAGAAAATATAGAAAAATAGAAAGATTCAGTGAAAAAAATTAAACGTTGATTGATCTTGAGTAAGTGGCTTATTTGTTCGCTTCTTCGATCTTTTGATTAGTACCGACATGCTAAATTGTACAAATTTGAACGACTTCGTTTTTTAAATTCAATTTTGAACTACGTAAATTTCAGATTTAATTAATTACAACACATTAATTTATAACTTTATTGTTACTTGCCACCAAAAGATTTAATACCTACAGATGAAATTTCAGTTCTGAAACATAATATTTTCTTCGAAATCGTTACTCTTCTGGCTCACAAACAACGACTGAAAAAAAATCCAATGTAAGACAACTTCTGGAAATAACTCTCTTACAGCTGGTAATGGCAGCAATCGAAAGAAGGAAAAAACGAGGGCCTTTCTTAAACAGAAAGATTTACTCGGATTCTGTCGACTAACCGTTGCATTTACGGTAATTGCCGAGGTGAGTGGAGTAAAAACGCAAAGGTAGAAGATCTACGCGAGTTTCGACGCTTGTTATTTTCTAAAGAGATTTCTAGATATGGAGCTTGGTAAATTAATTTGGCTGTAGTGAATTATCGAAGCAAAATATGAGGTCGATTAGAGAATTTATTTTCTTTCTATCTAAGAATGACGCGCCATCCTGAGATACCAAACATGGCTCGCTGGGAAACCTCTAATGAAAAGAGATCGCCAATTTCATCGAGCTGACCCCCTTCGACTTCAGTTCACTTCTATTCACTTCTATTCCGGCAGAGAAATTTCGCCTGCTTACTTACGGCAATTACTGTGCTATTCGTTGCCATATTGGTAACCAATTATGAAATCGCGAGTCCTATGGGTCTATCGGGTAACTGGGGCACTTGTTCGTTTTCATGTCTAACTAGTGTCACTTTTAAAGAAATCACACCACCCACGATATATCTTTACCTTTGGTGTAGGCTGTGATTTATTATACTATTAATTGTCAGAAGGAGGAAAGAGAAACCTAGGGAAAAGTTTTCAATAGAAAAAATCTATTCAAGTGTGAAAAGTGAATAAATTATACACTCTTCGGGAAAAGATTTACGAGATATCATTGACGTTTGATTTGTACAGCAATTTTTAATATTTTTATAATTAGGGTGGCGATTCGGTGAATGAATTTCAAATTCCCGGTCATTTCACGGTTTTTCCCGGTCAAGTGTTTTTCAATTTTTCTGATCAACTAAAATTCCCGATCATTTCCCGATTTCCCGGCCAAGTCGCCACCCTGATAATGTATCGCGTCTAATAATTGTTAACTAAACATCAGCAGGTTCCTGATTTTAAAATACAGACTGGAAAAGGAAAGAAAGGCGATCGAGTGTTGGAAAAGAGGGGAAATTGATCGAAGTTAATGTCAGAGCAGTGATTTACAGGTAGCTTCCGACAATATCGACTCGACAATACGAGGAGTATCCTATCCTGAAATTCCGCCTTGTATAAGAGTACTTGACAGAGAGTAGGAGACTTCGGCATTAGAGTGAGAGAGAAATTGCTATGGAGAGGACCAGAGCATATGCTCTATGCTCGTAAACTATACCAACAACAATGCACCGTCTCTTTGGTCTGATTGTCATTGTTCCTGCATCTATGTATGTATATAATCGTGTGCAATGCATGTGCATAATGCGGGGTGCAGGGTGCAGGGTGCAGATTGTGGAATGAGCCCTACCCCTGTTTGCGATTTTAATGAATGCGTCCGACAAATTTATGCCCGATTTGTGTCGTTCAGCGATTTCAGTGGTCAGCCCACTGAACAAGATTAAGAACGTCTCTTTCAAATTCCACAACGAAAAATTCAGTGGAATTGTTCACACCTGTGGTCAGGGTTCCCATCTCACTTGATATGTTTATTATCAAAAAAGTCTTCTTCCAGGCTATTATCTGTATTAATACTATTACTAAAATTGTAACCGTTATATTTTCTACGTTTAAGCCGATTTTTTCCCGCGTTCTTTAAATTTGAATCAGCGTAAACTGAATTGCACAAGAAATTCTACTATCCCTTTTCAGGGTGTCGATTTGGCGAAGATTTCAAATTCCCGGTCAAGTTTTTTAATTTTCCCGATCAACTAAAAATAACATATCGTGATGAGAATGTATTGCTTAAAGCTGATGGAGCCTTAAGTAAATAAATTTCCTTCTTCATTTGAAATCAAATACAAATTTAATAATTTGTAACGGAGCGCGAAGTGCGACAACCGAATCGCGCGCCATAGACGCGCTCAAACTTGTTTTTGATATTTTTATTCCAATAAATGTAAAAAAAAATCGTCTGAAACTTCAACCCAATTCATATAGTATAGACAATTATTAAAAGAATGAAAACTTGAATTTTACTGCGTGATTAGAAGTGAGTTCCCAGTTTTTTTAACTAAATTCCCTATCATTTTCTGGTTTTTTCCCGGATTCTCGGTTAAGTCACCACCCTGCTTTTATTTAGACCTTTTAGATTCTTCCCGTATTGCTCTAATTCTGAGGATACAGGACATGTAGGACATAGAACATAATTTCAAACTTTCAGAGGAGTTTCTCGAGCAATCTGTCAGTTCCAGCAGGCGTATATCGTGAACGTATATTCTCTCGCAAGAGTACTCTATCTGTCCATCTACTCTACCTACCTACTACCTAGCAACCTACCTACCTACTCACCTACTCGCCCATGTCCATTCACTCAGCTTGTCCCGTTTCCGCGGTGCTTTGCTCGCCTTGCGTAGCAAGCAAGTGTTCATATATGTATTATATCATTATGTGCATATATATACAATATACATAGTTACATATGTGTAGAATGTGTAGATAAAAGGTATGCATGTACCTGCAAAGAGTAAACGTGTAACTTACGTGCTTATAGATAGTACGCACCGATCTTGGCACGCACCGATAATATTAAAGCCGGTATTATTATCAGTATAGATGAAAGTTCGCGACTTTGTTGTTTTGCAAGTCGAACATTCAAATTCTTGACGCATTATAATTTACAAGTTTAGAGACACATGACAACTTTCGCTCCTGCCGGTTAATTCAACGATTGAAAAAGCTCAATTATGTTGCGTATGCATAAAATTAAAAAATAAGGGTTCTTTGATTTTTCAAGACCTTGAATACCTTCTGCGTTCTAAATTGGAACGGTAAAAATCTTTTTCAAAATGTTTTGAACGCTGTTCATAATTCTTTTTTTATATAGCTTCTTTTCTTCCAGATTCACTACATTCCGAAGAATGTATCAAAGAAATTTCACGTTGGTAGAACTACAACTTTGAAGAAATTGGATCTGGTTCGTAAACATTGCTTTCGCTCTGTAGATTCAAAGAAAATGCATGAGTTTTCCGAGCGAAAAGTCCACCAGCCGGACAAGAGGGAAAAAGCGTATCGAATCAACAGAATGCAGGGAACTATAAAAATAGGTTATACAGTTTCCTGTATTCGCGGAGGCAATAATTCGAGACAATAAATTTTACAAAAAAAAAAAAAAAATATTAACGAAGTATTGCAACTGTTAATAAAAATATTTGTCATAGATATTGACTTCTGAAGTAGAATTCAAGAAACGTTGACCTCGATATTGATCGAATCAGTGTTTTTTTAGAACGAAACAGATTGTGACGCTCTCATCATATAAATCTATGTTCAATCGTTTGCTCCCACCATTTCCCTCTGCCTAGAGCCTCTTCCCCCTTATTAACGAACAGACGACTTTTTTTATTAAAAAGTTATGAAAAAAGTGTGATTGACGTCTAGACGCTTCGCGTTACGGATGAGAGTGCGAGAACAAAAAAGAGAGGTAGTTTCACGATCGTCCTACCCCTTCCCTCTAGCGTTTTGACAGAGTCTGACGAATTTTGACAAGCGAGTATGAAAGCTCACCCCGCAAATATCAGTAGCGTAATTATCATACGGGTACGTCTCGCCCAAAAAAGTTTTCGGGATAGGTCCGTTATTTAAAAATTATTCCTCAAGTATCAAACAATAATAAGTTTTTTTTATATATAAAATTTAATATTAAAGCAACTATGCAGTAAAATTTTAGACTAATTAGCAAACCAACACACGCGGGATTATTTTATTTCGCTTTTTACAACATCAAGTCATTCAAAAGTCAATTAAGTTTTATAACAACAATGTATGAGAAACTTTCGAGATATTTTTACGAAATTTAAAGATTTTTAGGATTTTCAAAAGATTTTAAGTAGAATTTTAAGGGATTTCTGGATATTCCATGGAATTTTAAAGGAATTCTTGCAATTTTAAGAGATTTTTAAGAATTCTAAGGGATTTTAAATGTTGTGAAATTTTGAGAAATTTTAGGAGGTATCAACGAATTTTAGGGGATTTCGATGGTGTTCGTGGAATTTTAGAGACACTTTTACTAAATTCAAAAGATTTTTAGGATTTTTAAAAGATTTCGTAGCATTTTAAGGAATTTTAAATGTTGTGAAATTTTAAGAAATTTTAGGAGGTTTCAACGAATTTTAGGATTTCGAAGGTTTTCGTGAAATTTGTGACATTTTCACGAAATTCAAAAGATTTTTGAGATTTTAGAAAGATTTCGTAAAATCTTAAGGGATTTCATGATATTCCGTAAAATTTTAAAGGAATAAAATTCATATAGTTTTAAGAGATTTTTAAGAATTCTAAGGGATTTAAAATATTGCGAAATTTTAGGTTTCTAGAAATTTTAAGAGATTTCAGGGACTTTTAAGACATTTCGAAGTCGATTTAAAGTCATTAGAAGCCAATCAGGTTTGCAATATAATTGTGTGTAAGATATTTGAGACATTTCGTTACACGATTTTTTTTAGAGAGGATTATTAGTCATCGTTGATAAAAATTTAGTGGAAAGTTGAAAACTAAATGAAATAGCGGGAAATATGACTAATAATAATATTATTATAGTTAGTAGAAACTTGTTAGTAGAAGTTCAAATTAACTCTCTTTTCCAGTGACAGTTAATTAAAATTTTTGGAACTTTTCACTGATTTTCAGTAGATTTTTCACTAATTGAAATAATGAGAAAAAAGTCACCGACTTAAATTATTATAAACTTGATGAGAATTAAATCTGATAAAATAGTACTTCGATCCCAATATATACGGCACTGTTTCGAGCAGTGGCGAGTGCACAATTGAAATAATAATGTAACGCGCACTCGATCAGTCAGCCCATCGAATATAAGCAGAGTTTTGTGCGTGTGTGCCACGGTAGGGGAAATAAAAGCGAGTTCTGCTTTCAAAATGGGGCTGAAGGGTGCAGGACATCAGGAAGGCGGAGGGTGAATTCGGTGATCTATAGAAACCTGCCGCAACGAGGGTACCTAACAGCGTAATATTCTTCGCTTTTTATATGAACGAAACACACCGGTCCATTCGCTTCTATAAAAGAATGCATCTGCATTTGTATGCGCGATATTATATTGTATACATACACGGCGCTTTGCGACAGGCGCATTACTTTATTAATGTTGGACGATTGACTTCCGGGTCACAAGAGCTCCATCAACTTTTTTATTTCTCTTTCAAACGAACCGCCATCCGATTCGAATATTTTATTCAACGAATAAATACTTCATTGGAAACATATTTCCGCAAAAGAATTTTTATTGTGAATTATTTCTCTTTGAAACATTTCCAATATTTATCTTGAAACTATTTTTAATTGAAAGCGTATCAGAAAATGTTTTCATTTATTTAGAGTAATTAATGGGCTAATTAATGATCAATCTGTTAAGGATCTGTTAATTTGCAATGAACAGAAAGTTGACATTGTAAAAAGTATTTGCAGTGAATTTTAAAATAATAGGGTGTAGCAGTTAGTTCACCTTTTTCTTATCAGAAATCGAATATGATCAATGATCAATTACAATCATTAATAATTTGCCTGCAGCTGAAATCGAGCGGAATATTAAATCAGAGCACGAAACACAGTTAGGCAAAAACGAGCAGTATAAATGACAATTTGAATGAAAATTTAAGACAAACATTACGTAAATTAATATTATTATGATTTTTAGATACAAAAATTAAACAACAATAAATTCAAGTGTACACCTGCGTCTGAATTCTTTGAATTCTCTGAATTAAAATCTTTTTTCTTTTAATTCAGGTGTACACCTAAAGTCAAGTTTCAACCGTCCCAGTCTCATAAATCTTTTGATTTCCTTATTTTTTATCATATCACTTTTATATTTTCCCTAGCATATTTCACACCTGCATCCAATATTACCGTCTCGTAATCAGCAGCTGGGAGGCGTAAGAAAATGGGAAAAAAACTCTCTTTTAGATTATTGAGTCATAAAGTTTTGCAGAGTCGAGGGCGAAAGCATTTTTCCTCGACATTTCCTGCCCACTTTGTAGAGTGATGTCTCCAATTAAGGGTCTGGGGCCTATTTTGAGTTAACGTCGTTTGATAGCGGAATCGTCGCGATTGCCGGAAACGGAAGTGATTCAAGGACCGACCAAGGAACCAAGGGACTCTTGGATGTTTCCTCCTTAGCTCTTGTTCACGGTCGGCGATTTCTGGATGCGCTCGAGGAAACGTGGGCCATTTCTGTATTCTGTTTAGTATAAGAGTTTATATTAACCTATCCTGCCTTCACGCTCATTCGACGTTTAACTGTCATGAATCATATAACTGGAAATGCGTGAGACCAACCGAGTCGTGCAAATGACATTTTATTTTACATAAGACGTCCAGCTTTTCTGCCGTTAAACGGTGATAGATTTGCACGCAAATTCCCGTGCCGTATCCTTCCACGTAAATCAATCATGTCTATTTAAATTATATGCAAATTGCTTATTATTTTTAGTTCTCGCTGATTTAACTTTGTAAAGAGAGAAGTTTAATCATTAGACCTTTCTAGATTGAATGTGAATAAAAGTTGAAATGTTATTAATCAGGCAGGATGTCTACTAAAATTTTGCCCACGAAATTCCCGGACAATTCCCGCATTTTTCTCGCTTATAAATATAAGGTTCCTCTTACGATAGAATCATACAATTCATAGTGGGTTGCGATATGCATAATTTGCTCCATTGCAATATTCAATTTATTTAAAAACTAATGATTTTAAAAAATTTGAAGAGATTTTTAAAAAATTCAGAAGAGTTTAAGGATTTTAAAGAAATTTTACAGGATTCCTAAGCATCCAAGTGATTTTAAGGAATCAGTATAGGGATATGACGGGATTTGAAAGTTTCTTTTTGAAGGATTTGAAAATAATTCAAAAGATTTCAAGAGATTTACTAAAAGTTGCAAGTGTCAAATAAAAATATTTAAATTGATTATTCTCCGATTTTCACGGATTTTTTTCTATTTCCGAACAATTTCCGATTTTCTTTAAATCCCCCCCCCCACACACACACACACACAGCAGACACCCTGTCAGGGAATGCTTCAATAAAAAAATAATTTTTTCAAACCAGTTTTATCGAAACTTTATTAAACTTCCGAAAGTTAGTTTCTCTTCTTTTGTCATATATGTATATATGTTTATATATGTTCCGAACAAACCTCGCTCTCGTCTAATAGATTTTTCGCGCTGTCGCGAATCGATATATCCAACCATATAATACGAAATTCATAAATCATTGACGTAACTGGCAAATCAATTGCTACAATGAGCAATATCCTGTAATACTAGAGAAAGCAGTAATACATAGTATTATCTTACTATATATATGTGTAATTTATACAATATGCATTATACATTTACGTTTCCTCGATCAATCCGCACGATTTCGTGGATAAGAGAGATCGAGGGACATATGCCATTGTTACACAGAAAAGATTTCGCGATTTATTGACGCAATCATTTTGAGTATATCAATCTGTGCCCAAGATTGAGACGATGTCACATATTTAAGCGCTCTGCAGTGGCTCATTAAACTCTTGATTAATTGTTCTATAACTGATTCCTTCATCTAAAGATCGTTACCGAGTGAAATAAAAAATATATATAATTATGATGATGCTTTCTGCACTTTCTGCTGCTTTATCATCGTTAAATTCATTTTTTATTCACTAATGTATTTCGTTTCTCTCAGTTTTATTACTATAATTTCCAGGTCGAACAAAAATTAAGATAAATAGGAATTCCATTCATTAGTAGGTAGTCAATTGCGTGACATGATGCTAAACCTATGAAAATGAAAATTTTCAAAGTTCAAGGTTTGCTTAAACTTTTCCAGAAAACCTTTCATAAATTTCTACGCCTTTGCCAATTCCAAATGTATGAATGGCGTTCAATCTTGAAAAGTTAAATGCATAATTTTTATAAATTCTTTTGCCTTGAATTACTTTCAGTTCGGGTGACACACACTCAGATTCGCTTCCGGCAGAAGGATGAAAGAAGCAACTGATGAATGGGAACTTATGAATGACTAAAAAAGCATAGTAATTTAGAGGTCAGAGCGTTTTTTATCTCTAATTGACCAAGATGTGTGCGAAAGGCCTCGAGACGATGTTTCCTTTGAATAAGACTATATAACTATGAAGTGTACAGTGACCCAAGTGCGAGCAATAATCCCCTGACATTTGCGACGAGAACGAGAAGATATGTATATGTACTGTATAATATAAGTGTATATTATATTATATGTACATGTACATAAGACATATAAGGCGCAAAAGATGGAACCAAGGAAACAAGCATAAACGTTTATCGCAAGAATTCGCCTATTTGCTCGAGCATGCGTGCAATCGCCGTCGAACCTACACTTTTCTAATCTTCGTATGTCGTAGCTTTGCCTTGATGTTTACACGCTTGTTTAAATGTTCACCAGATAACAAAAATTTAGAGTCCTATATACGAAATTAATTTAAAGTACCCCTTTTACCGTTTAAAAACAGGTTTTCAGTAATTAAACGATCATTAAAACGATCAGTGTGGTCTCGGACGATTTAAAGTTCCTTCAAGGATTATTAAAATGCTAGAAAGCCGCGGCTTTATATATTGCTTTATGAATATTTTAACTTTAATAGTATATTTAAATAGTAAGTGGTGTAAAATTTAAATAAAAATATGAAATTTTTGAAATGAAAAAATGCCTGAAAAGTTCTCAACGCATATGATGCAGCAGACGATGTACTGTACATATATATTTTATTTGTTATTTTTGAAGACATAATGACACTTATTCTTGTACGACGACCTCCATTGCGAGTAAACCCGAGCTAAGCGCTGCTTAACTTCGGTTATTAAACGTACTGGAAAATTTCTCGCTTCAAGAAATAAGATTGAAAAAATAATGCAATTATAATCAATATAAACCAATCTATATTGTATGAGTGTGTGAGAATCCATTGAATTCCGTAATGCGAAATATATATATTGCGGTTTTAGTGCATATGTTATGTGATTTCAATTTAGCTAAAATCTGATGTTGGTGGATTTCCGCAGAACACGAATTCGAATATTCGATGTTTGACTATCGCAAATAACCGAGGCGGGTGAAACAATATCCATTGCAAATAAAGGACTTTATTGAAACACTAGCTGTAGCTGGGATTGAAATTATTGAAGCGTTAAATTTGGAATATTAAACTAAAATTATAAGGTGTCCTGTACTTTGCATTATTAATTGTCAACACTTTAAATTTTTCGAATAACTTAAGAATTTTAAAAAGCTGATATTTCAATTCCAACAACTTGAAATGCTACTGATTTCATTCTCATGCTTTTACATTTTGAAATTTCTGAGAATTCAATGTTTCAGGGATTCCATTTAGATTATTAAATGCATAATGCATAGCGGTAGAACAGCAGCATTCTCCGTAATGCATTTCCAAAACGAGAATAATATTATTGTTTAAAGAACAGAAATATCCTGTAAAATCACGATACATTTTCTCTATTAAATATTTATGAGCATTTTTATTATCCATCATAACGATTTTAAGCAATGTTTTCACGAATAATCCTCGATCATGAATTCTAAATAATATTAGAAGTACAGTGAAGTACAAGGATTTCGAGATACTTAAAGTGATTTAAAGTAATTTCAAAGAATTTTTAAAGAATTCTAAGAAGTTTTAAGATTTTCGAGACATTTCATAAAATTTCAAGACATTTTAATGATTTTAAAGAATTGCAAACGATTTAAGAAGAGTTAAAGGATTTTAAAGGATTTGAAGAAATTTCGAAGTGACTTTAAAGGTCTTCAAGAGATTTTAAGAGATTTTAAGAAATATCAAGAGATTTTGAATGATTTTAAAGAATTTGAAGGGATTTTAAAAGAATGCAAAAGAATTTTATGATTCTCAAGATATTTCACAAGATTTCAAGAGATTTCCAGTGATTTTAAGGAATTTCAAAGGATTTTTAAAGAATTCAAAAAGGTTTCAGGATTTTTCTAAGATTTCAAGAAATTTTGAAGGGATTTTAAGATTTTAAAGAATTTCAAGGAATTTTTGAAGAATTCAAAAAGGTTTTACGATTTGCAAGAAATTTCGTAAGATTTCAAGGCAATTTTAGTGATTTTAAAGAAGGTCAAGCAAGTTATTTGAAAGTTATTTTAACAGATTTGAATGAATTTGAAGGGATTTCAAGAGATTTCAAGAGATTTAAAAAAAAATCTCAAAATTTTAAATACAATTTTTAAGAGAAAATTTAAGGGACTTTAAACAATGTAAAGAATTTTAAGGGATTTAAATCGATTTTAGTGAATTTGGAGAAATTTCGAAAGATTTTAAATGATTTTAAAGAAGTTGAAGGGATTTAAAAAAAATTTAGAAGATTTTAAGGATTTTCAAGAAATTTTACAGGATTTTAAAGGATTTTTAACAAAAGTTGCAAGTGTCAAATAAAAATATTTAGATTGATTATTCGGAAAAGTTTTCTCAAACCGGAAATTCACTTTCCGCATCAAAAATAAAGTCATGGACAATTCCCGGATTTGCCCGGATTTTTTTTCAATTTCCGGATTTTCTTGAATTCCCACATAGTAGACACCCTAAAGTATCTATGTATGTATATGAAAGAATCTAACGATATATTTTCATCTCCGCCCACTTCTTGCCTGTCTCTCAAGTTGATATTCTTTCCCCGAGGAAACCTGTGAACCGTTAGTGGAACAAAGGTATCGAAGAAACGTTGTTCTTTTATTGCAGAAATATACATAAGGATGTGATATGCGAACACATCGGATACGAAATTCTTTTATTTCAATTTGCGTGTGAGTGCATGGTGACCTGAAAGAAACGAGTCTACCTGCTCGGAACAACCCTTCGCGTGACACGTCCACCTTGGGGAAGAGATTTCTTGAACAAAAAGTCCAGAGGAAGTAGGCGTAATTTGGTATCCGGTTAACACACTAGGGGAAGTACCACTTTTAAAGAGTGTCCACGTTTTTATTATATCGTTGGATCAAAGTAGCAAGCGGAACGGTTATCCTCGTGTCTCTGCCGAGATTTTTAGATTTTATCGGATATCGAAAACTTCGTTACGCTGTTTGAAATTAAGGGGTTCGAATTTCAACTCATGCAACCCCGAAGGCGTATCCATTATTGTATTATTTTAATGCCTTCAAAGCTTTTAAAAGTATTTCTACTAGGAATAAAAAAATATCTCTTTCCGAATATGAATTTCATTTTTCAAGAAGTACACAATTTTCGCTCCTTGTGTAAGACTCTTTCATTTCTATTTCTACTTAGCCTCAGTGTCTTTAATGAGAGAAGAAGAGATACTTAATTAAAATGTCTGTACTTTTTTTCAATTCCTTTGAAACAAAGGATGGAAAAATAGCTTGAGCGAAGAATGAAAAATGAAAAATGAACAACTGTACACCATGAAGATTACTACGTAGGTATTATTATGATTGCTATATAGGTATAAGTATATGTAAAATTGTAAATTATGCAAAGAGCCCAGAAGGCTGGATGGAGTTTGCTTTGAAAGTTGAAAGAAATGAAAGGTTCCTCTGGCAGGAAGACACTGGCACCGATTAAACGCCCTCGAAGTGCCATTTACAATACTGCAAGATATGTTTGGATCTTGTATATGTTTTTAATGCTTCCTCAATATTCGCGCATATTCTTTCAATCGATTTGTATCCGCCTGTACGCCTGCTGAGATCCAACAGTTTCGAAACAAGAGGAAGAGGAGTCAAGGTTGGCAATCTATCAAAGATGGTAATGACTTTTCATTGTGATTATCCTCCATTAATATTTCTTTCTTACCGATACTAATTTTTACTATTCTCTACTTTCTATATTGAATCATTCACTAATTCATACTTATTATATAGAATCTGCGATTCTTAGAACAATGAAGCCAATCTTTTTCTTGGTTTATTGCTTACCATTTGGAAGAGATAATCCGCAAAGTTGAGAAAGTATCCAAAAAAAACTTACCTGAAACAGAAAAATGGTATTTATTAATTAAAGTTAAGTTTATGTTTAGTAAAGTTACGTTTTCTTATATAGTATTTTTATTTCAGGGTAATATTACTTCCTTGAAAGATCGTTATTTCCAATAAATGCAATTTTATGAAAGGATTAAGAATAAGAATTCTCTCAGGGGTTTATTTATCCAATCGATTTTTACGTTCAACGAAAGCACTCTAGAAAATAATCTCTGTCAGAACTGATTAAATCCTGAAAATACCATAAATTAATTTTGTCGTGAAAGTACTTGGTTCTCTAGATGGAGTTTAAATACATCGGATTATATGCTTATGGATTATGCTTGGCTTTAATCGATGGCTTTATGGCTTTATCAAAGAGCTGAAGCTCTGAGCTTAAATACAAATGCCAGATTTTGAGTCAGGGAGAATTGAAAAGGGTTTTAAGTTTAGAAACGTAGGAAGATTTAACATTTTATAAAAAAAAAAAAACTCGCAGAGAATGTACATTTATAATCTTTAGCGATCTTATAATAATAGACGAATTAGTTAAAAGTGACTAATTGAAAAGCAAAAAACAGTCACCCTCTGTCTAAAATGATTTCAAGGTGTCTACTAAATTTTGCTGACAAAATTCCCGGACAATCCGCATTTTTCCCGCTCATAAATATAAGGTCTATCTTACCATAAAATCATATCATACAATCCATAGTGGGTTCTGCGACATCCGTAATTTGATCCATTACAATATTACAATTTATTTAAAAACTTTTTTTTTATTTTTTAATAATTTTTAAGGATTTCAAGGTACTTTAAGTGATATAAAGTAATTTCAAGGCATTTCTTAAGAATTCTAAGAAGTTTTAAGATTTTTAAGCGATTTAAAAATATTTAAAGGATTTTAAAGAATTTAAAGAAATTTCGAAAAGAGTTTAAACGATTTCAAGAGATTAAGAGTGATTTTAGGAAATATCAAGAGATTTTTAATGATATTGGAAAATTTGAAGGTATTTTAAAAGAATGCAGAAGAATCTAGTGATTTTCAAGAAATTTCACAAGATTTCAAGAGATTTCAAGTGATTTTAAGGAATTTCAAGGAATTTTTAAAGAATTTAAAAAGGTTTCGGGATTTTCACAAAATTTCAAGAAATTTTTAAGGGATTTAAAAAAATCTAAAGGATATTAAGAGATTGTAAATGATTTTAAAAAACTTTAAAAGATTTCAAGATACTTTACGTGATTTTAAAGAATTTAAAGGGAACTTAAGCAATTCAGTGATGTTAAAGAATTACTAAAGTTTTGAGGAGATTTCAAAAGACTCAGAAGGATTTTAATGATTTTAAAGATTTTCAATCGAGTTACTTAAAAGTTATTTAAAAAGATTGGAATGAATTTGAAGGGATTTCAGGAGATTTCAAGAGATTTAAAAAACTAAAATATTTTTTTTAATTTAAAGAGATTTTAAGGGATTTAAAAAAATCTAAAGGGTTTTAACAGATTGTAAATGTTTGTAAAAAAGTTCAAAGGATTTCAAGAGATTTTACGTGATTTTAAAGAATTTCAAGGGAATTTAAGTGATTCAAGGATTTAAAAAATTTTTAAGAGATTTCGAAGAGAAATTTTGTTTTAAAGAATTCAAAAAAGTTTCAAGATTTGCAAGAGATTTTATAAGATTTCAAGATATTTTAAGTGATTTTAAAGAATGTCAAGCGAATTATTTAAAAAGATTTGAATAAATTTGAAGGGATTTCAAGAGATTTAAAAAAATGTTTAAATTAAAAAAATTTTTAAGAGATTTTAAGGGATTTTAGAAAATTTAAAGGATTTCAAGAGATTTCAATCGATTTTAGCGAATTTAGAGACATTTCGAAAGATTTAAAATGATTTTAAAGAAGTTGAAGGGATTTCAAGAAGATTCAGAAAAGTTGAAGGATTTTCAAGAAATTTTACAGGATTTCTAAGAATTCAAATGATTTTAAGGAATTGCTGGGGATTTGACGAGATTTTAAAGTTTCTTTTTAAAGGATTTGAAAACAATTCAAAAGATTTCAAGAGGTTTAACAAAAGTTGCAAGTGTCAAATAAAAATATTTAGATTGATTATTCGAAAAAGTGTTTTCAAACCGGAAATCCACATCCCGCATCAAAAATAAATTCAAGGACAATTCCCGGATTTGCCCGGATTTTGTTCAATTCCCGGATTTCCTTAAATTCCTGCAGAGTAGACACCCTGGATTTGTAACACTTATTTTTAGACACTTTAATAAAAGAGAAAGGAGAAACTTGTATTTGAGGTCGAAATTCAAAGCATTTAACAAAAAGAAGCAATGAGCGCAAATAAAATTAGGATACTGTCACGCGCATTGCTTACTGTATTTTATGGGGCATGAAACGGGGTTTACATTAAGTGCAGAGCTCGCGGGGCTGGTTTTATGTGCCAATGTATCTTCGAAGTCATTCATCCAAGTTCCTTGCTTTCTCGCGAGCGATCGCGCCTTCATATTTTGAATCGTTCTATACTCCTACGTGCACATACACGAAGGTAGTATCAACGTACTTTCGTACTTATACGAACTGGACAGCCTTGCCTTCGAAGTATCATTTCTACGAATAACAACCTTCCTGCATATACAAGAGAGAAAGAAAAAGATGAGGAGATAACAGTTCGGAACGAGAGGGAAAGATGTGCTTGCTCTCGACTTGATTTCTCGCGAATTTTCTATAGCGAACACGTGCGATGATGTAAATATAAACAAGAATTGTGATCTAGCTTTATTGTTGGGGAAGATGAATGTGATATTGGTCGAATATTTTAATGCGGACTTAAAATTATTTGAAACACGTCAAATTTAATTTTTAAAACCTGATTAATTTTTTAAATAGATTTGGACCAAGGTCGATACGGTTGGTGTTGGAAGATGGAAACCGCTAAAGGTGTTCATGGCTCATATTAGCCACTTTTTTTTTTTTAGAAGGTGCAATTAGAAAGTCACCTTCGCTTTATTGTTCGTGAAACTAACCTACGCGCTTAGCACGATGTGGTTTGTCATTTGTGAACTTGCGAAACGCAGGCGAATTCCGCGGGTGCGCTTTCGCCACAATTCCTTCATTCGCGAATCCGGACCGCAAGATTTCCCGCAAGATGTCAAAACCACTTGTCCATCAGCGAAACGACTACCGAGCTTCTACTTCTAACCAGTTTTATATCAGGTTAAACAATTAATCGATCAAAAATTATCCAGATATCAAATTAAACGTCTACTTTAACTCTCATGCTTCTACATAGTTGAACGATCAAACTTATGCAGCAAAATGACTACACATTTTTTTTCAATTTGAAACTCGTTAAGGAACGTTCAGGACAACTTATTCTATTGGTTGATCTCGATATGTAGGAGCTTAACGTCCCAGAGCACTAAAACGTCTGAACGGCAATCCCATTTACATTTTCGATTCGACCCTTAACAAGGAGTCGCCTCGCATGCTCTCGCGGCATAACTTGAATTTCAAATCAACCTGTATTGATAGCGTGCCTGTCCCAGAGGTATGAAGTGCTCGCATAGGAAACGCACAGCCAATGTTTTGCTTGGTGAAACCGACTGGCCAAGAATCGAGCTCGACGACCTCATTCGATCGAACAATTTGCTAGCGTTTGCACCTCGGATCTGGTACATACATATACATACACACCATGTACATTGTACATAAAATACATAACATACATATAACATATATACATATGCTCTGCACACTACACTCGTTATTTTCCTTCGTCTTACTCCTACCTCGTCTTATCCCTTCCTTTTCATATTTTCGCGACATAATTACACGCACTCGATACGACAGGCATAAAGTAGCCACAAACACTTTGTAACTCTGGTATCTAGATGCTCACGAATGCGGAACTTTTTAAAAACGCATTTTTGTTCCGGGTTGAAAGAATTGAATAAAGAAACAATTCTTTACGTAATTTTACTAATTAAATCACTTAAATTAAATCAGACGAAAATTGAATAGAAAAAAAACTTTCTTCATTTTAATTCCAAGGCTAATTATATCTATCAAAGAATTAAAAATGCATGAAAAATTGTATTACTTAAACTTAATTAACAGAATAAAAGATGTATATATGCATAAGTTATACTTTACTTCTCGTCTAACAGGAGTGAGTAATTATATACGAAATGCTCTTTTGTAGAGCTTCATTAAGAGTAACCAAGTGTCACTACCTCTTTTTTAAAGATGAAAAGTAAAAACTTGACGTTCTTGATTAAATTTTTATTTATTCTTACGTTATTATTTTTATTCTGCTTGGTAAAAAAATCTCTGCAAAAATAGTGTCCTACTTTCTCATAAAAGATTAATTAACCTCTTGATACAAAGCAATATAAAAGATTTTTTTATCAGAGAGTTCAATGTGGATTTCGTAACAATTTCGAACAATTGACTTACAAATTTAACTGTATATTCAAAACTACTTTCTTTACACAAGAACGTAGGATTTTTCCATTATATTCCATAGTTCTTTTGTTATAAAT
>JAUESH010000044.1:3385555-3401925 GCA_032275165.1 Synergus magnus | reverse complement strand
GCACCGAAAGCCTGACTGATAGTAATACCTTCAACCGCTTGAATCTCAGTCACAGCTGAAAAATAAACTAATCTTTTCGGATAAAAAGCATCCTTACAAGTTGGCCTAAATCCTCTTTGGCCTCTGTTTTGAATCCTTCAAATCATTATTTCATAAACAGCAAATATTTGGAAACTTAATTGTGAGTTAATCTTAAAAAATGTTTACATCTGGATGTTTTTATAATTAATTTCAAAATAAAAATTTTGGATTTCCCCAAAGACTCGAATTCTCGATTTTTATTTATTCCTTTATTCGACACATTTTTTGCGCATGAAACTCCAGTCGTCCCGTCCCCTTGGGACTCACAAGCCAGAGTAGATTTCCAAGCTTCCATCTCTAGCCATTGATGTTCGTCAACAAGTGTTGTAAATTCAACAAATTCTTTACCTCAGTATGGGGAAATACGAGAGAGTAAAAAGTTACTCCGGAAAGCGAGAAGGTAAAACTCATGCAAAAAGACATCGAAGAAATTGAATATGTCATCTCGAGGAATATAAACCGATATTTTTATCATTTCGTAATTTTATTGAAAAAAAAGAGGAAATATTCCCTAAATCTTTCTGAATTGAAAAATACCTGCTAAATATTGGGAATTATTCCAAAAAACTTTTGATTTTCTATGTAAGTTGGTTTTCTCAAAGTTTCAGAATTTCCAAATTTCCAAATTTATAAAATGATGTAACATTTTTGGGAAATTAAAAAAATACCTCCCCCTTTATCACGAAATGCGAATCTACCTCCCTTTCAAGAGCATTTAGGGAATTTTCCTAATCTTGAGAAAATGTTGGGAAAAATTCACAAAATGTGGAATAATATTCCCCAAGAGCGTCTTGGGGATTTTCTTTACCAAATATTTGGGGAAATTCCGGAAAGTTTGCGGAAATTAGCGTCCCAATAATTTTAGGGAAAATTCCCGAAGAAATTTTTTAGTGTAACAGTGATGCTTTATTCGAAACCCACGGACTCAACTTTTTGTCAACATCCACCATAGAAAATACTTTTCCATTAAGAAAAAAAAAGATTTAATCCGCGTTGGGGTTAAAAATTTTTTTTGAGTCGATCCAGAAGCGTTGGTTAAATCTGAAAACTAAATACATCCGTTTCTATCGCGTAACGGTGACTTTAATCTTTTGTCCGACGATAAGCTGAATTCATTGTGGCACGGAAAGTTCCCTCTGACATCGTAATTTTCCATCTTAACGTTTAGGTCTTCTGATGAGAATCGCACATCGCACCCCTTTAGACCCCTTGAAGCCGTTGACGAGTATCTCATTCCCCTTCGTAAATTTATCTGCCTCCGTCTTCATCGTGTTTGCGCAATGACAAGGACAACTACGAGAAGAAATGATCCTGCACGTGGTGACTTGGTGCACAACTGCACACGTTACCATGTGCAGGTATTTATCTGGAAGAGTGATCTCGAAATCAAGATATAGGTAGACAAGATCCTGGGGATCGACCCCCATAGGGGCAAGAGAAATGCTCCTCTTGTTCCCGTTTCTCTTTTTCTCTCTTCTTCTTTCTTCACCTGAAGGTTCGTGCTTACAGCATCCACCTTATTCTACACGAGCACGTGATGCGGAGGTGTAATTGTGCACGTGATGTAGCTTCCTTGAAAATTCGTGATATAGAGGAGTGGAACCCGAGTATCTAACGGTACGGAGGGAAATAAGGATTAAAAAATTTCCAGCGTTTAAATATTACCACTTTGAATCTGTAAATTTTATACCTGACTAAGTTTCGCATAAACATTTTTTATGACCCCATACGTGTTTTATGAAATCGCCCTCTACACTTAACATCTTCCTTACTTTTTCCGAGATTTTTTCGTGCATGAGAGATTAAATTAATACGGACCACAAATTTCTTGACTGCTACGCAAACTCCACTCAATTAAAAAGAAACTACATACAAATGGGACTTGGAGAACTGTAATCGGAATTATTTTATGTGACACTACCTTATTTAATAAATTTCAGGATCAGATAACCCATCCAGATCAGATGATTTCTAGCATTAAAGACCTTCATAATATCTTTTTTCTCCATCCTTTGCTTTCTTGGTTTATCTCAAAGTTAAGACAAGTTAACCGGGTGTCTACTAAATTTTGCCCCAGAAATTCCCGGACAATTCCTGCATTTTTCCTGCTTATAAAATATAAGGTCCATCTTACGATATAATCACCATACCTACGTAAAATTTATGTCAAATGCTTATTCGGGTAAATAGAAATTAGACTATGTAAATAAATATTAGGATTAATAAAAATTATGGTCGACTTTAGGAAACTTCATTTTCGGTGAAATGAAATTTATGTCAATTGAAATTTGGGGAATATTCATGCGCCTCGAATTTTTAAGAGATTTTAAGGGATTTCAGAAAATTTAAAGGATTTTAAGAGATTTCAATCGATTTTAGCGAATTTCGAGAAATTTCGAAAGATTTTCAATGATTTTAAAGAAGTTGAAGGGATTTCAAAAAAATTCAGAAGAGTTTAAGAATTTTCAAGAAATTTTACAGGATTTCTAAGAGAATTCAAGTGATTTTAAGGAATTACTAGAGATTTGACGCGACTTTAAAATTTCTTTTTAAAGGATTTGAAAATTTCAAGAGACTTAAGAAAAGTTGCAAGTGTCAAATAAAAATATTTAGATTGATTATTCGGAAAAGTTTTTTCAAATCGGAAATCCACTTTCCAAATCAAAAACAAAATCAAGCACAATTCTCGGATTTCCTTAAATTCCCACACAGTACACACCCTGTTTTGAAGATCCGTACCTTCATGCTATCTTTCCTCCATCTTTTGCTTCCTTGGTTTATCTCAAAGTTAAGACAAGTTAAGGTGTTCAATTTAAAATTAAAGGTAAAGAATATAGAGGCAATAAATTTCCGCCGAGCGTACAACAATGTTGCCGTCGTTCGAAAAAGGACAGCGGGATGGCCAAATGGGTTGTTGAAGCGGGAAAAGAAAGGAAATCCAAGTGGGTGGAAATCACCAACTTGTGGTGGAGATCAAAGGTGCCCGTGAATGAATATAGTTATACATATGCGACCATTTGCATCACTTGCACCTGGCTTTATTTCGCCACATTAGCATTCCTTTTATGCTAGAGGTGAGAGTTGAAGAAACGAAAATAGAATCAAACGATGACTCCAAATCTAAGTGTGAAAGTCACCAGGTCCGAATTGCTAATGAATAATTTACGTGCTAACGATCGCTCCGAACATTGTCAAACATCAACGAGGGGCTCATGCAATTTTCAGCGAGTTCCAACAGAGTGCAAGGGGAGAAAAAAATGTTTAAAAATTGACGATTCTTGGAAAGAACAGACCTTTATAGCTACCTTTTAGGTAAAGTTAAATGGAGACTTAAAAGAGAGCTCCATTTCAAATTATAAGACTTCCCATAAATCTTTAATAAGAAACTGTTTTATCTGTATTTTTTATTAAAAATTTTCATTTAGGGCAACTTGTAAATTAAAATCTGTCGGATCAGAAGAAATAAAAGTAAATGTGGGGGTTATCGGCAGGTCAAAAATCTATAGTTACTGGAGTAACTAGAAAAAAAAAATTGAGACCGCAGTTCCATTTATGAAAAATGATCAATAGTATTCAAGTAGAAGTTAAAAAGGTTGCTTTCATAAATTGTAAAAATCATTTACCTAAAAGACTTTTCTGTTTGACGATAACCGGTGGAATGACGATAACCCCCACATTTACCTTATTATTTCACACGTCCTCGGTGATGCTAATGAATGGTAGGGGTTCACGAAGGGCGAGAGGGAGGCGGAGAGGACATCCTCATTCCACTCTGTGCCGATCGAGCGAGAGCGGAGATGATCGTTCAGTAATAAATTAGTACTGAAAGGAGGTAACATGGAGATTATGTGTTATGCAATCACAGAGCTATTACCAGGTATTTAGTGCCATTAGGGATGAAACAACGCACACAAACAGACAAACTTGCCGGAAAAGGCCCTCAGTTTTCAAGATATGGTGGTAGATGCAAACATGTTTGGCTTTTACCTATTTACTCATTTACTTCCGCAAACGCCGGAAGCTCCTCAGAACACTAGTGTTCTGAGAATCGTAAGCTTTGCTCGCTTATTGCCTTCCTCCTTGAAATTTTTTGAATTCTTTTAAAACTATTTAAAAATTCCGAAAATTACCATCAAATCCTCTATACATATGATATTAAAAAGTATAATCTCAAATACCATATATATGGGTGAGTTAACTCTGTGTTGATCTTTCCAAGACTGCAAGTCTCAACTTGTTGAAACTCAAACGTGAAATTGACTGTATGTGTTAACCAGTTCGGTCTAAACTGGTAGGTTCTACCTTCTATACTTCCTATGTTCTATACTTCTATATGTTCTACGTTCTGCGCTCTACGATCCACAAAGTGAATTTTTTATTTCCCTGTTTTAGGGTCTAGAATTTTTGGTACTTAACCTATAATTCGTAAAAGCATGCAGCTCACTTTGTACGGTCGGTACAGTCCTGGTCCCGGATATCCAGGCCGATGCATCCAGGAGCTTCTAGAGCACGGGATTCGCGCTCGCGCACATTTAGCAACCTGTGTGTGTACCTGTACGATATATAGTTATCACAATTTTCACCGTTTTCATCCTATACAGGTGAAAACTTCAGAATCCCATCACACACAGTGTCATGCAACTATAAGGGGTTGGGGAAAACGTAGGTTTGAGTAGCGCATCTGTAAAGTTCAAGGACACGATGTCTGACTGCACAATGTCGACATAGTTGACAAATATTAAATACCTCATCACCCCCGAGGCTTTTAGCGTGTTTCTTTTTTTTCCGCAAAACTGGGTTGGATGAAAGCTAACTTTTGTCCTCACAGCTGAGAGCTTTTATCTTCTTTTTCGGGATATCAATCTCGCTATAGTTTGCTAGTTTGTTGCTTGATGCAAAAACATGATTTTCCAATTTTTTTTCTAGGAAAGTTTTGAGATAGAAGGCGGCATCTTTGACGAGGAATTTACGAACCAATTAAAAGCACTACCTGCTGGGCACAGTGCACTATCCGGCTATCCGATATCGTTAGGAGGCCACTGATCTCAAGGTTGAGGACTGAAGGACATATAGAAAGCCGGAGGAAATTTTCATTGGGAATCATCCGATACTGGATACTCTGTCAATACTTCGATAAGCAACTCTTGTTGATTCTGCAGTAATGATCTTCCTCATGCCTTGTTGTTCTACGTTTTGCCCTCGTCCTTTTTATTCTCACCTTTGTTTACGCTCGTCCTGCTATATGCTATACTTTTTTTAGCCTTTTCAAACTCTACCTCTGAGCTTGATTATAGACTCTTTCATTGGGTCACGTCCATCCTTTTTAATATCACCTTTGTTGACTACCGGCAAATTTTTTAAATTGCATCTAATTGGAAAGCGCGGCAAGGAGAGATCGGGGAAGTATTGCGTGAATTTGGCGTTTGTCCCCTTATTAAAAATAAAGAATAATATTCAGAGGTTCTTTTTAGAAGCTTGCAATTTTTGAAATTCCTTTAAATCCAGGGTGTCTACTAAATTTTGCATTTTTTCCCGCCTATAAATATAAGGTTCCTCTTACGATAGAATCATACCATTTTGTACCATGCATAGTGGATTTCGACCTGCGTAATTTGCTCCATTACAAATGATTTTAGAAAATATCGAAAGACTTTTAAAGACTAAAGAATTTGAAGAGATTTTAAAAGAATGCAGAAGAACTTAATTATTTTCTAGAAATTTCATAAGATTTCAAGAGATTTCAAGAGATTTCAAGTGATTTTAAGGAATTTCAAGGGGTTTTTAATTAATTTAAAGGGATTTAAAAAAAATTTGAAGGATTTTAAGAGATTGTAAATGATTTAAAAAAACTACAAAGGATTTCAAGAGATTTTACATCATGATTTTAATGAATTTCAAGAGAATTTAAACGATTCTAAACGATTTAAAGGATTTTAAGGAATTTAAAGAGATTTCGAAGAGATTTCAAGCGATGTTAAAGAATTACTAAAGATTTGACGGGATTTCAAGAGACTCAGGAAGGATTTTAAGATTTTAAGGATTTCCAAGGAATTTTTAAAGAATTCAAAAAGGTTTTAGAATTTGCAAGATATTTCATCAGATTTCGAGGCATTTTTAGTGATTTTAAAGAATATCAAGCGAGTCATTTAAAAATATTTGAATGAATTCAAACGGATTTCAAGAGATTTCAAGTAACTTTAAGGGCAAGTAAAAACCATACCATAAAAGGAATTCAGTTTCCCCAACTTTACGCTCGCAATAATAAATATTTTTTGCAGAAACTTTTTGCAGTTTTAGCAAAAAATACTTATTATTGCGAGCCTAAATTTGAAGAAATTAAATTTGCTCTTACGGTATTTACCATATACCCTTAAAGAATTTCAAGAGATTTTTAAAGAATTCAAAACATTTTCAGGATTTTCACAAGATTTTAAGAAATTTTAAGGGATTTAAAAAATGTAAAGGATATTAAGAGATTCTAAATGATTTTAAAAAACTTCAAAGGATTTTAAGAAATTTTAAGAGATTTCAAGTGATGTTAAGAATTACTACAGATTTGACGGGATTTCAAAAGACTTAGAAGGATTTTAAGATTTTAAGGACTTTTGAGGAATTATTAAAGAATTCAAAAAGGTTTTAGTATTTGCAAGAGATTTCATAAGATTTCGAGGCATTTTTAGTATTCCCAACGTAAAACTTCTTTACATATTTCAAGCAGAAATTTATTCACAGTTTTAATTACATATTTCGTTCCTCGCTATAAAATTTTAAAAAATGAAAAATAAAAAAAATACTAAAATTGAAAGTTAGAGAAGTAAATTAAAAATTCTAACCACAGGAAATATATTGTAGTATAATAAAAATTAACTGAAATTGAAAATAGAAAATAAATTTTGTCATCTTATTCAATGAATCTAAACTTGAGTATTATTGCCTTTGAAACTTGAGAGCACCTTAATTTTACTTTATGGAACTGGAAAGCGTTAAAATTTCAGGGATTCAAATTGTAAAAACTTCAAAGTGTTATTTTTAATTATACCAAGGGGCTACTTTGCGACCCCTATAAAAAAGCTACCTTGATAGTCCCTTTTTTATTATAGATTGCATTTATTAGGTCGTAGCTTTCGCCGTAAAAAACTCATATCGTAAATCTCAATAAGAATTTAATTTTTCTAAAGAAATATCCACTATACCCGTGCCTGAATCGCAGTAATTTTACATAGCGAGAAGTGCAATATGTGCTTTTTTATTACAACTCTCTCAACAAATTTTAAATTAGGTATTAGTTTTATATTTATACTCTCTAAAATTGAATCAGTGGAAGTTCACTGATTTTCAGTGAATCTCTTTTTAAATTTTCATTTACTGAAAATACACTGAGAATCAGTGTAAGGTCACTGAAATTTTCAGTAATCATCATTAAACTGCTGAAAATTTAAATGACTTTTCACTGATTTCCAGTAGATTTCTTATTGATTAAAATCGTGAGAAAAGAGTAACTGAGAATCAGTGGAATTTTACTGATTTTTCACTGTTTTAAGTTAAGAGAGTTGATCTTAAATAAATTGGTACAGCAAATAAAAAAAGTTATATATTTTTATAGCATTAAAATTTATGAAAGAAGCATGTTCAATGAAAACATGGCGTTATGATCAAATTAATGGAATTATTATTATCCGAATATGAAAACCGAGTTTTCAGAAAGGTACTGAATAATTTACTGCAGATTCTACATATGTATATCGATTTTGTTATATCGAAAGCCCAATGGTCCCATTACGCGAATGCAAGCAACCAATCGTTTTCCTTTCCTTCACCTAAATGTTCCATGAGTCTCGTTTAATGCACGTGATTCGTCCATGAATGTTTCATGTAAGCCATTCTTGGGTGCAATTTCGATACCTCTAGTCTCTAACGAGTGCCAATCAATGATATAGAAAGGAAATATGTACATATAAAGAAAAAAGAAAAGAGATAAAAATAGATATTTTTATATATTAGTTTTCATTTTTAGTAACTTATAGTTTTCCTATTTTAATTTCCCCTTTTTATGTTCCCAATTTGCCTTTTTAAATTATTTCCTTTCCTTTAAATACATCGTTAAGTCAAAAGAAGTAAACAATTTGAAGATTTCTAAAAATTACAGTTTTAAACTACGAATTATTTTTTTATTAAATAAAATGTTTTATTTTTTATACAGAATTAATTTTTATATGAAAATAATTAAATTTAGTAATTAACATTTATTTCAATGAATTTTTCAATGTTAAAAATGCGGTTGCGATGGTTGAAAAGCAACAGTGGGTATAAAGGGGGTTTAAGAGCATCTTTTCTGTTTTAATTTGCTTTAAAAAATACTTTGTTCTGCTTTGGAAAATTCTTTTAAATTAGTAGAGCTGGATTAAGTAGGATTAAGTTTAGACCTTAATGGTGATGAAGGAAGCTGAGCTCCTCTTTTCCTCTGAATTTTTAAGGAGAAAAAAATATAAGCTGGAAATCTTATTTGAATATGTATTAAAAATGTTAACGAAGCAGTTTTTAATACTTAATATTTTTCAATTTTATAAGAATTCATCAATTTTAACTGAAAACATTTTAAATGTTTTATTATGACGAATTTATAACGTCTACCTTTCCCTTTTAGCATTAATATTTTTGGAACGACTAGACGTAAATGTTTCAAATCGAAAAGGTCGAATTTTTAATCACTTCAAATTGAAAACATTCTATTGAGAATATTTTCAATATTTCAAAAGGTGCAAATTTCAATAAATTCATTTTGCGAGCGCATTTAATTGAAAAAATTAATTTTTCAATATTTATTCTCGTATGAATGAATGAATTAAATTTTCGTTATTTTTTAATAAAAAATATTGTAATATTCTCTGAATTCTTATAAATTCAGAAGTTCCCAGAAAGAAATTTCGAATAACTTGTTTTTGTTTACTTGGAATCGTAAAAACAAATAACTTCAATATTTGTTGTTAAAAATGAAAAGGTCAGATTTTGAGGTTAGGACAAATCGCTTTTTCACCAAATGACATAAACTCAAGCGGTTGTTTTAATTTAGCCCAAACAAAATGAAAAGTAATCGAATAGCACAATTGGAAGTTTCCCTAAACCATTTAAACGCAGTTGAGAGATGAAAAGCATTAGATTCCGGTTTTGGATAGTAATTCAATGGAGAAAAAAGCACTATAAATGTGTAAAACAACAAAACAATCGCACCCCCTCGAGTTCGTGGGTTCGTGACATTTAGATTAAGTACCTACCTGTTGTTGAGGGTGCTCGTGGTCACAGAGATCCGAGGCTCTGGGGAAATCCGTCCGCGATGATTCGTCGAGGGCACTTTGAGGAGATCACAGGATGAGACGTGATGTCGATAATTTCGCGAATCACAATTATAACTCCGATCTTCATCATTTGGTTTGATAGATTGTCGTCTCGTTTTATCGCTACCGGCACCCCCACCTCCCTCGGAGAGATGGCGAATTAACGGCCGTCTCATCTCATTCGCGATACGCGTGAAAAAAGAATCTACTATAATTTTTTAAATGACAATTAAACTGTCGCCAGATTTTTGTATCTCTTATCAAGTGATATCAAAATTAAGGGAAGAAGCGCGCCTAACCGCGAGTTCTCCCACAACTGAGCACCAAATTCTTGCGAGTCGCGAACTGCACTTGCGATCGAACTTGCACGACCCGAGGATTCAGGAACTTTTGCTGACCCTTTGAATTAACGGCTTGACGACGACCAGTCGGTAAGGTAGAAACTCATGGAGACTCATGGGATTCTTGTAACGGAGTTCCTACATTACCAACTGCGAGTAGTTTATTATTGATTTTCAAAAATTAAGGGCAGGTAATTACCATATGAACAAATTTAGATTAACCAGGTCTTTTTCCACAATTTCTACCTTTTCAAAAAATGAATAATGCACAAACGTGAACTATTATTTTTTTACAGTAAAAACTGAAAAAATAACTTTTTTTTAAAAGTGGGTAATCTGAATTTGCTCATATGGTAATTACCACATGCCCTTAGTATTTCCAGAGCTTGGTAATTCAAACTAAATACAAATTATTATTATTACATATATTATTCTCTGTAAGTTATAAATTTTATAAACTTTGAAAAAACTGGTGAGATGAATCATTTTTTTGTGAGTTCAGCATGGGTTCTCGGAGGGACTGTGATTATTTAAAAAAAAAAAACATTAATTAATGTCATTGAAAAACCGCAGTTTCCTTATTTTTCAATTTCCCAGCACGACCCACATTTTTTCTTGATTTTCTTTAATAACCGCAGCTTCCTTATTTATGAAATATTCGCCGTTGAATTTTTTACAATTTAAATAATGATTTTTAAAGCAAAATTCAATAAAATTAATTGAAAAAAACTTTTTATAAGTATAAAAACTATAATTAAAGTAATTAAGAAACTAAAATAAAAATTTTACTAATTGTGTGAACAAAAGGAAGATCAATTTATTATTTATAAATAATAAATAAATATATTTTCAATCAGTTTAGATCACCTGTGTGAGAACGATAACAAATATGTTCTAGAAATTGAAGCTATGATTTTTAAACTGTCTTATGAGTAAACCAAATTTATAAAATGATTTATAAAGACTATAAGAGAAGAATCTTATCTAGTCTATGAATTATCATTGACATTTTGTTCGCTAATCTTCATACTTCAACCTCTAATCTATTTCTATCTGAGAATACAAAATAGAATCATCTTTTTCTAAAAAAATATATCATTACGCCAAGAAATAATTTTAAAAACATTTTAAAAGCTGATCATGTTTTATTCTTCATTCTTTCTTCTAGAAATTAAAAAAAAAATTTGTAAGACAGAAGCGTACATTTTCCACATAATCTTTTTTTTTACGTTCAAGGAATTCTGTTTTTATTACTGTACTTATTCAGTTTTGTATAGTTATATAGGCTATATACAGACGTGTTTAGAAAAAGGTAATAAGATGAAGTTTGTAGTAAGACACATATTTACATAGATTGTTGTCGTTATCTTATTGTGGCTTGTAAATTAATGATATATTTTACGCTTGCGCATCTGTAGATACAGGTTTCCTTATATAACACGGTAACTTTCAAAGTTCTGTCCAGTTTACGCCTTGAATTGCTTGCTTTGTTACAGACCCGTCAAAGTTTAATTGATTTTGTAAAAAATGGGAAAACCACGTGTGCTGGTGAATTGCAATGACACACCTAAAGCTGGTTTGGATCTACTAAGAACCAAGTAAGTCATACTGTATCATTAATCATTTCCCATCAATAATTATCAATTGCTACTCTACCTTTTCAATTTTTAGCGCTTCGAAAATAGAACATTTAGTTTTAAAAATTCAAATGTTTGAAACTAATTATATCTGATTATTAATTAGAATATTAAAATTTGATACTTTATTTATTTTTTATTTAATCAGGGTGGCTACAAGATTCAATTTTTCAATTTTCCTGATATTAGCCTGACTTTTCCCTGACTTTCAGACAAATTTCCTTGGCAGAAAAATACTAACAATGCGAATAAAAAATCTCGTGAAATCCTTTAAAATTCGATGAGAAACTTTAAAATCCCCAAAAATGCATCAAAATCTTTTAAAAAATTCTCAGAAGAAATTCCACGAAATCCTTTAAAATTTCACAAAATCTTTTAAAAATCAAAAACAACTTTTGTAATGTTTTTAAATTTCATGAGGAATATTAAAATTCCGTAAAATCATTTTAAAAGTGTTAAAATTTCTTAAAATTCCTACAACCTTTTTAAAATCCTTTAGACTTCCCCAAGGAAGTTTAAAATACCTTAAAATCCTTTGAACTCCCTAAACTTTCTTAAAAATCTCTTAAAATTTCATGAAATACTTTAAAATTCCACGAAATTTTTTAAATAACATAAAAATTCGTTGGAATCCCTTAAAATCCCTAGAACCCTCTTAAAATCCCTTAAAATTATTGAAAATCTCTTGAAATCATTAGAAAACCAGAGAATCTCAAAAAATGCCTGGAAATTCTTTATAATCCTTCGAAATCCTTGAAAAGCTTCTAAAATTTGTTAAATAAACTATAAAAGCTGTCAATTTCTATTTTCCCTGACAGCTACTCGCATTTCCCTGACAATTTTTTTCCCCCTGACTTCCCTGACATATGGCCACACTGCGCATTATTCTTTAGTTTAATTTTTTAAATTTAATTTACAGGTGTGACTTAACTATCATTGATTCTATCAAACCTACAAGAGAAGAGATTCTCCGACTTCTTCCTGGTCATGATGCAATTTTTCTTGCAGTGCACGAAAACATCAATAGCGATTTTCTCGATCGTGCAGGTTGGACCTTAAAGCATTAATTACAAGTTAATAAACTTAAAATAAAAACAGTTTTCAGTTAATAATTCTGTTTCCTTCTTTTACAAGTAACAACATTTTAATTCGTAAAATGATTTGTTTGCAGGACCAAGTTTGAAAATCGTATCAGCAATGTCAGCAGGTTACGACCATTTAGATGTCCCCGAAATTAAAAGAAGAGGAATTAAAGTAGGACACACTCCTCAAGTTTTGACATCTGCTGTTGCTGATCTAGCTTTGATGCTCTTATTGAGTGCATCAAGACGTGCCTTCGAAGGAAGATCGCTACTTACACAGTTAGTTTTATTTTTCTTCTCGACCTTTTTTAATTTTCTGAAACAATTGTAATTTTATAGATGGATTCTTAACAGAGTAGCCACAAGATTCAATTTTTCAATTTCCCTCACAAAAAAGTATTAAAAATGCGAATCAATTCTCCATAATTATTCTATTGAAATTTTTCAAAAATTTCGCATAATATCACTTTAAATCTTTTGAAGTTCAATGAAATCTTTTTAAATCCCCTGAAATTCTACGGAATTTTTTAAAAATATAAAAATCCGTTAAAATGCTTTAAATAAAATTAATAAAATTAATTAATTAATTAATTAAATTTCGTAAAAATCTCTAAAATTCACGAAAAGCTTGGAAATCTCTTAAAATTCCAGGAAATACCTTAAAGTCTTATTAATTTTTTTGAAATTCCTCAAAATCATTTAAAATCCTTGAAATTCCGCTGAAAACTTCAAAATATTTTGCAAATCATAAAAATCTTGTGAAATCCTTTAAAATTCAACGAAGAACTTTAAAATTCCCTAAAATGCATCAAAATATCTAAAAAAATTCTTGGAAACTCACCTTGAAATCCTTCAAGGTAATTACTACATGGCCTTAAAATTCCAAGAGAATATTTAAAACCTCTTAAAATCTCTTAAAATTGAGGGTCCGGGTCAAAGAATGAGTCGCACGCACGAAAACGCGGAAAAGTAATGTCCACGTTGTGACAGTTCGGACAATACTTTTCCGCGTTTTCGAGCGCGCGACCCATTCTTTGATCTGGACCCTAAATTCCATGAAATCCTTTAAAAGCTGACAAAATTTTTTGAAAATCAAAAATATCTCTTGAAATTTTTTTTAAATTCCATGAGGAATATTAAAATTCCTTAAAATCATTTTTAAAATGTCAACATTTCTTAAAATTCTTACAAGCTTCTTAAAATATTTTACAATTCCACAAAAAACTTTAAAATATCTTGAAATACGTAAAAAATCTCTTCAAATTTTTGAAAATCTCTTGCAATTCCTTAAAATTCCACAAAATCTTTTAAAAATCATAAGAATCTGGTGAAATCATTTAAAATTCCATGAGAAACATTAAAATTCATTGAAATCATAAAAAAAAATTAAAATTTCATTAAATTCTTTTTAAAATCCTTTAAAATTCCACGAAATCTTTTAAATATCATGTAAATCTCTTTAAATTCCTAGAAACCTCATAAATCCCTTAAAATTATTGAAAATCTCTTGAAATCATTAGAAACCCATGAGAGAATCTCAAAGAATGCTTGGATATTCTTTATAATCCTTCGAAATCCTTAGAAAGCTTCTAAAATCTCTTAAATAAACTATAAAAGCTATATATGCCACATGTCATTCCCTGACATGTAACCACCCTGTCTTAATTAAAATTCGTAATAATAAAAAAAATGCATTTTGAAAAAGGGGAAAAGTGGAAGGCCGCCCACAATGGCTCTTAGGTGTCGATATAAAAGGATCAACAATAGGCATCGTTGGATTTGGAAACATTGGGCAGGCAATTGCAAAACGAGTTAAAGGATTTGAAATTGGCAAAATTGTCTACACAGGACATTCACCAAAGAAAGCTGGTAAGAATTTTTTGGATCGCCATATTTATGAATAAAATAATCAGTCCTGAAGTGTTCCTATAAAAAATTTGAATTTGAATTATTCATTTTTTAGGTGACGATCTAGGAGCAGAATTTGTATCCCTCGATGAACTTCTTCAACAAAGTGACTTCGTGATTGTAGCAACGCCCCTGACTACAGAGACCCTGAAAATGTTTAATGACAATACATTTGCAAAAATGAAGAAAAATGCGGTTTTCGTTAACGTTGGAAGAGGAAAAGTCGTCGATACAGATGCTTTGGCCAGAGCACTAAAAAATAAAACAATATTTGCCGCTGGACTTGATGTTACCGATCCAGAACCTCTTTCTCCTGATCACGAACTTCTGAAACTTCCAAATTTTGGTGAGTGAACACTTCTTAATCGATATTAATCTAAAACTGTAAAAATTCAAGCTCCTCAACTAGGTTCATTAAATTTAGAAATTTTTCTGATGCTTAAAAAGACTAATTTTTTTTTTCAGAAATTACACCACATGTGGGAAGTGCTACAATCAATACTCGAAATGCCATGTCAACCACAGCGGCTCAAAATCTTCTAAACGCCCTCGAAGGAAAGCCGATGATTTATCCTTTATAATTTATAAATGAAAAATTTTTTGAACGTTTAATAATATTCTAATAAAAAAAAAAAGATACAAAATTACATAATTTCAATTTAAAATTCAACAACCTTAGGCTCCTAGAATAAAAATTATTTCATTTTCTGTTTCTTAAATTTAATTTAAAATTATTATAACACCAAAATATTTTTGACAGAATAATATTATAACCTTTGAAATAGTTTTTTCAGTGAAAATTACTTTTGAGTCAGACGAAGTTAATTTACTATCAAAATTAATAATTATTATTCTATTTACGTTTGTATAGACATATAATTAATCAAGTGCATTAATTTTAAATTATTATTCAAACGTCAACAAGCCAACATGACACCAATTGTCAGCAATAGGAATCTAAAAAAAAAAACAAAAAAAAAAGCATCACTGCAAATCAACTTGATGTTGCAAACCTAAGATTATTATATGTAAGTAAATATTCTCTGTTAAAAAAAAACCATCCTAAATAGCATTGCGATTCTTCAAAACTTATTTAAATTTATTATTTGAATGCAATGTTGCTTGCTGCTTACACCTATAATAAAATTGACCTACTCTAAGAAAAGATTAGTGGTATGGTTATAGATCAAGATGATCCTTTTCTCAGGATAGGTAGGCCCCCGTTTTCCTGATAATTATTTGAGTACAAACGACTGAATGCAGGTAAGAGGTTGATATATTTAAGTATTTATGTTAGGAAAACGACAAACGCTTTCTAATACTCTTTCAGAGCCGAACCCATAATCTTACGAGTTTAGTTAAGTCTTTTCTGTAGGGGGTTGAGACTCATGAGGCTCTTCTTGCTTATGCCAGTCACCAGTGTCTTCCCAACTCTCGTTGAAGACGGATTCAGAGTCTTAGACTTTCAGATCAAAGCTCAAGTACAATTATTGCCCGTAAAGAATGACGTCAAAAATTGATGAAAAGCTTCAACCTACGTTTCCTGTTAGTGATGCGAAAGATTGTTTATTTTTAAATAAAAAGGAACGGTGCCTGGAAAATGTAAATATAAATTCAATGCAGATGTCTGAAAAGTCATACAACAGTTCTGCAACTGAAGAAGAAGTTAGCGGATACCAAAGAGGATATCAAAAAGGATACTTTGAAGTATCAGGTAAGTGATTTTATATTCAAAACTAGCAAAACAACACGCGCGATTTTGACAATTTTCAAGTGATTTTTACGAAATTCTAAACTTTTTTAGGATATTTAAAAGATTTCGTAGAATTTTAAAATATCCTAGGATATTTCACGGAATTTTAACGGAATTCATGAAATTTTAAAATATTTTTTAAAGCTAAGGAATTTTAGGGGATTTAAAATGTTTTGAAATTTTGAGGAATATTAAGAGGTTTCTAAGAACTTTAAGAGATTCCAACGAATTTTAAG